>CM076580.1:731845567-732129241 GCA_034641835.2 Pinus albicaulis
GAATGCTATTAGCCTCTTTCCTTAGAAGCAGCACCGGATGGGATGGGTCAATTAGCTTAGAGAGAAGGTGGTTGGTGTTGGGTGGTTGACCTTTAACAGAGAGAGATCGTGGAACTGCCAGATGACTGCCAGATGGGGATATTTATGGTCCAGTAGAGCAACCTCTTGGATGCATAGGCTTATTACTGCTAGGATATGCATGTTCACATAATCCCGCTGCTTTTATAACCTCTTGCTTCTCCAGTAGGGGAGGTGGCTCTTTCTTCTTCTTATCTCCCGGTGGTGGCTCCTTCTCCCTTATCCGCCAGGGGTGTCCCTTTCTTTATTCCTTTCCTATTTCTTCTCTGCTATCTACCTTGTCTGATTACAGACAAGCGATATACATTCCTCTTCATATGAATAGTGAGTCGATGGCGGCCTTATAGTTCTTCAAGTTGATGGCGGCTTTTGGGGCCCCTCCCCCAAAAGAGAGTTGTTCCTAACCATATGAATGGTTAGCGTTAACACCCTATCCTCACACGTTTCCTCACCCTGCCGGGCCTTTATTTTCCTTTTCTTCTGCCAGGGGTGGCGGTGGGCCAGACTCGTAACTTCTTCTTGACCTTGATTCGACGACACGATGTTGTGATCTGAGTGATGGCTCTGGGGTGTGCTGCGTGTTGTGTTCTTCGTTCGTTTTGGGTTTGTTTTTCCGTGCCGGCTCTTGTGACTGGTTCTGGTCGTGAGTAGAGGGGCTCTGGCTCTGATTCTAGGTGTGATTCCCTTTTCTTCTTGTTGGGTTGATCGTCATGTGGGATGCGCTCGTTCGAGAGCGTTCCCCCTCATCTTTATTGGATGCTAAGGTAGGTTCGATAGCAACGAGGTGTTTAAGCAGGGTCGATAGCTTTTAGAGATCCTATAGTTGGTCAAGGCAGATAGCAGATCGTTAGTAAGGTGATCGTTAGTAATGCAAGTTCGGCAGGATAGAAAGCTTGTAGGGGGGAAGGTAGAAGGAAGGAAAAGGAAGTTGATTCCATGGATTCTATATTGATGGAGGAATATGGATGAAGATTCGGAGTCATATGGAGTCCGCAGGGGATTCCGATCCAAGGGATGGATAGATATCTATGGGGAATGAATATATACCTGGAAACACTTTTTTTGCATCCGGGCGATATCCAGATCCTTTAGTCTTTATTTTATTATTTAGATTACCTCCCTGACCTTTCTTTGGACATTGAATTACTGTTCCAACTAGCTTTAGGTCTCAGACATACCTACCTACTCATATCCTGATAGTTTGATCCTAGCCATGTTCGGAGAAGACAGGCAGGCATACCCACGGAGAGGCCATCCAGAAACGTACCCTTACAGTTTGAGACTACCCCTCCCATGTTTGGAGAGGGAGGAGAGCCCTGTGGGTGGGGGGACAAGCTCTAATATGGGTAAATAAATTTATTCACTATAGCCAGAACTTATGAGATGAGCTGGGTGAGCAAGCACTTAGACTATTAATATTACCTCTGTCTACTTGATTTGCGACAGCAACCAATTCACAACCCGTCGTACCAACCTTACTATCTTACTTATCCAGCTTAGGAATGCCCCCACCTCTTGCTTCAGCCAGGAATCGGGGGTACAGCACTAGGATATTTATCCTTTACCCTACCTTCCCTCGGGTTACAAACTCTTTACCCACCAGAAGAAATATACCTATATGCCCTATACCACTTTATTTATTCATCGCTTAATGGGTACAGACAGCTATAGACACTTCTTCCGGACGGGATCAACCAACCTTTTTCCTTCCTTTCTTACTCCCTTCACCCCTAGTTGATGGAGTGATGCCCAACCCATTGATGGATGATTCCAGCCAGGAACACGAGGAAGGGTAGCCACTATGAAAAACAGTCCCCTACCTTGTCTGATTACAGACAAGCGATATACATTCCTCTTCATATGAATAGTGAGTCGATGGCGGCCTTATAGTTCTTCAAGTTGATGGCGGCTTTTGGGGCCCCAAAAGAGAGTTGTTCCTAACCATATGAATGGTTAGCGTTAACACCCTATCCTCACACGTTTCCTCACCCTGCCGGGCCTTGGTTCCACACAAACTCTTTACCCACCTTCAGACCGATATATGTTAGCCCTAGACACTTGATGAATTAAGCCCTTTGTGCGTGGGGCGGGTACTGCTATTTCCTTTACGGACCGGATCGCCTTACTCTTACCTTTTTCCCTTCACCCTAGGAGATGCAGTCATTGCTGAAGAAGCCAGTAAGACTAAAGTAGGCATGCTATGAGACCTTTAACCCCCTCACCTTGGTTCCACTTCTTTACCCACCTCCAAGAACTAGACCTATGAGTAAGCAGTCCTATAACACCTTTATGGAATCACTTCATGGGAGGGACAGCTAGAGACTTATACAGGATGGGATGGCCCGGCTGGTCGTATGATGAAAGTAGCAAAGATTAGATATTGCCTTTATATATACGCTATTTCTTCTTGCTCTTAGAACCAGAACTGTTTGCCAAACGTGGTTTATAAAGGAAGGAGTGCTAGACAGACTTCAAATTACAACCTCTCTCAACCGGGCGCCCTTTCTTTTTACCCAGAGATGAGAGCGAATCTGTTCGGAAAATATGAGGCAAGACAGGCAGGCTTACTTTTTGAACGGTCAGGCCTATCTATCCACCTTACTTCAAGTCCCACAAAAAAGACCCTGATAGGGAGGGAGGGATGGAATCACCTGAAATTCTATAATTTCTCAATTTGCCTAAAGAAAACAGAGAGTTCGAGACCCCGGTGGATCAATATGACTCCGAACCCGGACAAACCACTTCGTGCCTTTATCAAATACGTGGTTGACAACGTTTTGAGGATCGACTGGAACCATCCCTTTGATTGAAGCTTTACAATGTTTTATAAGTCGTGTAGTCAAAGCAAAGTAATAAGAAAGTTGGTGTAGTGTGGAGTCTCTCTCTGGTTCTCTCCTCTATCTTGATCTAAAGAGTAAAGAGTTTCTAGTTCCTAAGGGTCTCTTTCTGTGCTTCATAAGTCAATACAAAATACAATATCTAATTGCATTCTTCCTATCTCTAAAGGAAAACACTTTCTTGATACAAGACTATCCCACTTATAAAAGATTCCTAACTCCTAAGTTGTTATCTCTTATAAATGATCCTACTATTCCAAAAGCTTTCTACTTCTACAAATAGACTTATTACTCTATCTATTAACTAATAAATAAGACTTCCCTTTCCAAAGAGCTCTAAAGACTAAATAACTAATAGCTTGTTAACTCCTTCTACTTCTCATAGTAAAAGAAAACTCCTAAGAAAAGTATTAAGATCTATAAGAACTTATATCCAATAAGAATCTTCATTATTATTCCTAGAGTATAAATCTTCTATGAAATCCTACCTATCTACCAAACTTGAGGACTCATCACTAGTAAAGAAGCTATACAAAGAGCAGGATATTCTGGAAGCTCATGTGTTATATATATTCCATGTGCAGTAGGAGCTCTCCTCTCCAAGCTCATATTATACCTTCTAGCTGCAATTATAAGATAGTAAGAGGTTTCAAAGTATATAGTAAGAGGTTCTTTATATCCTACTGATTCTAATTCAAAGACTTATTATTACTCTATGGACTTATTATTCTTATTATTCTAATTTCTATACTTTCTATTTCTCCTTATCATAAAGAGTATTTCCTATCCAATCCTATTCATAGTAATGAGCCTATATCTTTCTAGTTCCTATTCATACTTAAAGAGAGAAAAGATCATGATCCTACCGTATCTATTATCTACCGAATAAAAGCTTACTACTTACTTTCTTATCACAACATAAACAAAGAAAGAGTCTAAGTGGTAATTTCCCCTCATGATGATCGGTATAAAGATTGTATAATGAGGTAGGAGGGGTTATAGATCTCTTTGCTACTTCCTATTCCTAACCTTATTATTCTTATTCAAATACTTAAAGGATCTCTATCTAGATCTCAAATCCTAAGCTCTACCAATACTACAAGCATAACTTGCAAAGAGCCCCTGGGGGTTTCGTAAGAGAGATCCTATGACTGACCATGCTATCTAAGGAAAGGGTATTGGGGAGCCGTGTAAGTCCTGGTGTATGGACTAGCTCAAAAGGGTTCTCTGTCTCTTTGGTGGTTCCTTGGTCACTCTATAAGGAGTCTGTGCTATTAGAATGCTATATCTATCAATAGGGATCTGCTCTCTGATTTCTCCTTTCTCTGAGCGGCTCCTGGTTCCGGGGCAACTATGGATCAAAAGTGGTGTGAAAGGTCTATCAAAGCGATGGTTAAGGTGTTACCCACAAATAAGAGTCTAAAGAGCCAAAGTAACGACCATTCATAGGGCGACCCTTTTGACTAACGTTATTATTCCTACAGTATCACCAAATACAAAAGAACTCTCTGCTGCGTATTTCCATAAATAGGAAATAAATAGTTTGAGTTAATTGAAAGTCTCTTTAGAAGAGTTAGGGTTTCTCTTTACTTGATTAGAAAGTTTAGATATTAGAACTAGGAAGGTAGGGGCTCACTATTCATATGGTGAGGAAGGTTATATTCTAAAAAGTCAGAATTAGGGACTCTTAGTTAGAGTTTTCTCTTTTTGAGGAGCTCTAAATAGTAGGAGCTTATAGAATAATAGAGTCTTTCATAGTTTGATTATAAGAAATAAGCTATACATAATCTATTCACTATACTAGAACTCACTAACTCCACTTATATTTGCCTTTGAACTCGCTTTAACTCTTTCTAACCTAGCCATAATCCCTAATAAATTCTTTTCTATTGTCGAAGATATACTTGGTCTTGTTCGATAACCATGGCGAACCCATGAGTTGGCAGAACCTCTCTATTAGCCCTAACCTATTTCTTTTCCCTAGGAACGACCACCACCGGAGGAGGAAATACTTCTAACTGATCAAGGAAGAAATACTGCTTTTCATTACTTAAGGTAGAATCTTTATTACCGAAGGAATGATGAAGACTCTTAATTACTGAAGTTAGATCTCTTAAGACTCCTCCTTAGGACTTATGGATAAAGATAGACTCTCACTGAAGAAAGAAAGACTTTCTACTTGTAGACTACCTACTGATTAGATTTAGACTTTGTAACTGTTGGAATAAAGACTAATAACTGTTTACCGATTAGATTTAGACTTTGTAACTGTTGGAATAAAGACCGACGGATGAGATATACACTTTAGACTGTTGACCGCCCCAGACCGACTGAGGAATGAAGAAAGACTCTTGACTGAAGGTAGATCTACTTTGAAGACACCACCAGATCAGGATTCATTTAACAGCAACCAACCCAGGATTCATTAGCTTCAAACACCATCCATGAATTAGGAGCTCACTACTGCAAAGACACCAGCAGGGAAACTCCATCAAAAACAGGAATAGTATTGAGACCACCGACCCCGCCCTCCTAACCCAGGGAAGAAGGATATTCATTGGTTTACAATACCTGTCGTTAGAGCTTTCATTCATCAATCAGACCAGAAACACAGATATTTCACCATCAATAACAGACAGGAAAAGTAAATACCATCAGGTGATAACACGAAACACAACCATCATTATCCACTCTAGCATTTGATACTCCAGCATTTGATACTCTAGAAATATCCACCAGAAAAAGAAAGGTGAAATCTCATAGGTACAGGTGAGCTAGCTAGAGCTAGCTTTATAATGCTATATTGGGAGGTCTGCTTGCTTGGAAAGACAGCTATTCCTTCCCCTCAGCGGGAAAGAGCTAAACGCACCTGTCTATCCTAGTGCTGGATAATGGGCATCTTCTCTCGCTAGCTGGTGGTCATTCTTTATATACGTAATTACGCTTTCTTTCTTATCGTAGTAATTACGCTTTAGGCTCTCATAATTGATCGTACCATAATATCGTATACAAAGATCTATCTAATTATATATGTAATTACACTTTCTTATAGGCGTACTTATAGAAGAATTGAGTACGTCGTTATATCATTATGTGGGATGGTGTGGCGAGGTGCAGTTGTTTTTAGGTCGATGGGCGAAGGTGAGAGAGTGGGTGCAAGAATGAAGGACACGAGCAATATTCTTATGGAATTGCCATTAACAGCGGCATACCAGGAAAGAATGAGCAGGTGCACTCGAATTTACATTAAGAGCGGCTAAGGAATATGAGCGCACGCCATTAAGAGCGGCATCGCGGAGAAGCATGTGCAAGAATGAATGAAAGAGCGGAAGAATAGGAAAGAATGAGCAGGTGCACTCGAATTTACATTAAGAGTGGGGGCACGCCATTAACAGCGGCATTGCGTATGTGCAAACCCCATCCAATAGATGATAGAATGTATGTAATAGCATGGCCCGGGGATCTGAATGAGCAGGGGCATTATAACTTCACATCAACAGCGGCATTACACAAACAACGAGCAGGTGCATTACTCGAATTCACATCAACAGCGGACAGCTCACCCAAACAACAGCAGGTGCAAGATGATCAATCGCCTTCCACAGCGGCATCACCCCCAAGAATATGTGCAACCATTTCTATCCCTTGTCTCTCGTATCTACACATGCCATCTCAACTCCGGTAGCAGCATAGACACTTTCATCCTTGGACGTATGAGACTCACCCTCTATGGAGCGCACGGGAGAATCAATTCATTTATCCACTGTCACTTACAACCCCCCCAATCGTTTTTATTCTCAATAGGTTCCGGTTCTCAATAGCCAATAGGTTTTCTTCCCAATAGGAGACTTCGTTACAAGAGACTTCGTTACATCGGCTCTCCAGGCTACCTACCCAGGCGAGGGAAAGGCTATCCAGTTACTAAATCTATATTTTCCATTTCCTTCTAGGCTATATTCTAATAGTAGGGATTGACATTGGCTATGTATAAGTGGTCAATAAGAATATCCTTCCGACATGGAAACTGAAGAAAGGATAGAGCAAGACGACTGGTTCTTAAATCTCCGAGATGATTCTCACTTTCCCTCTTATTCTTGGATTGGCTTGTTCCTCAGCTCATAATGAAAGTGAGCCTATTATGAATTGCCCTAATATTATGATTTAAGGCGATTGGTCCCTTTATCCACTCCTCAAAGGCCCCACTTGTCTTATCAGTAAAGCGTCCCATTCTCCATTTCAAAGAAAGCAGCTAGCAGCTTGTTTCCCGCGGGTTGAGCTGTGAAGAGAGCTAAGAATAGAGGAATGAAATTGCTCGACCACCGGGCCGCCATCAATGAAAATCGCTCGGCTGATAAGGCCGCCATCAATGAAATTGCTCGACCACCGGGCCGCCATCAATGAAATTGCTCGACCACCGGGCCGCCATCAAATCCGATCATTGTTTTATAATCGTGAACCGGCCTTCATCCAACTCGCCAAGCTAATGCGATCCATGGACTGACTGGCAGCCAATCCACTACTGCTGGGACTTCATACTGGCCCTAAGGACCATGTCTCCCGCAGTTGCCCGCAGTACATGGGGCACTCATGGCATTAATCCATATCTATAGGTAGGCCTCTGAATAGGCGTTGATCGGGCAAGCAGCGCGCCCTATTATTCTTATGGGCCCTAAACTTACTAATTAATTAATGAAATGACTAGTTCCATTACTAGTCTTTTCCCAGCCAGCCCAGGCATACCAGTTTCCTTCCCCGGGGGCTACTAACTATGGTTGGTACGGCAAGCGATGGATGCGTACTGAGTATTTGTAGCCCCTGCCTGGCACAACCAACATCAATAATAAGAATAATAGGGAGGGGCCGGCCGCTGCCCATGAACTCATTCCTTAGGCTGAGGAAATTGATCGGACTGGCCTATTGATCGGGTTCAGTTTAAGGGGTTCCGTGTGTTCGGGTGGGCATGGGAATGAATCGAAGTAGGCAAATGAATCTTCCCACTCCTGTGTGTGCCTGCCTTCTCACTCCAAGAAAGAAGCAATCCCGGCACCTGGGTTTACTTACTTGGCTTGGAGGGGGGTCTAGTTTGTGGGGAAATGCATTAAGTGACTCATCGGGAGGAGGCTGGCCTCTCTGGCTTGCTTGGCAACGAACGGGACCCCCTCCTATCAATCGGTAAGAAGTAGGCGTGCCCAAGCAAGAATCATTAAGTACTCTGCCTCTTACTTATGAGCATGCCACTTATATCCTTGGCTAGGCAGGCGCACGTGCAACCCTCCCTCTGATTGATACAAGCAGACATGCCTCCTTATCATCCCAACCCCGATATATGCCTGGCCAGAATGCCATCGGCCATAGCCCTTCCCTGGCCCCTCTGCTTTCCCAAGAAGGGCAGGACCTTAATACGTGTAGCCTAGCTTTCAATATGCGTAGCCTAGCTTTCAATACGTGTAGCCTCATATTTGTTCCCCTCAAAGAGATAGCGAATGTAATACCAGGTCCTGAAAGACTCTTTCTTCCCCTCAAATCAAAGAGCTAGGTATAGATAGAAAAAGAGTGCAATACAAGTCTCGATCTTAGAGACCCATGTTACAACGGTAATGACCTATGATTTCACCTGTATACATAACATAGGGACCAGTTCATTATGCTAATCTAGTACATATCACACTATTCATAACATACTTGCTGTTTCCATATTCTAATAGAGTAGATTGAATGCTTAGAACACAGATTAGGTAAATACTGTAGATATGACTAAGCTTGATAACACGTAACCAGTATGCTTAGTTCCGGAATTGAGTATACAACCAGCTTTGTTTCTACATGTACCTGTATTTCATCGATAGGAGCTTCATGTCAGCTTTAAGCAAGCAGCTAGTATTTACTCTGTTTTCCACCCTTCTTGTTTATCTCATAACCACCTATCGTAATAAGCATATTGATATTGCTTACTCCAATGCTCGTCGCACTATCTCAGACTTTGACTCGGGGTAGGTTATAGGGAGAGTATTAGTACCATTAATTTGCACATTCACACAAACATAATCATAACAAGTGCAATCATAGTACATGCAGTAACTAGCTTTATCATGATAGCTGGACTAGATATACCACCTCTTTTTACTATTGGTTCCATATAAGGCAATCGATGGTATTGAGACTATTACTAATGATTTCATATTATATATATGCTGGTATCTGTGTTTCACCTTTCATACGTACCTGCTTTGTATATACTATATAAGTAATTAGGCTTACACGTTATCAAGCTTATAAAAGATATGTGATGATTACTTGATTAAACTAAGCTATAGACCTTGCTTAAACCATATAGTATTGACACCAGTTACATATGGATATCATACTAGTTAACCAAATAAGCTGTAATACTATAAAGAGCAGTACTATCATATTACGTTCCAATTTATTGTATTTCCATAAGTATCATGGTTGTTACTCCATGGACTACTAAGCTTCTACTATGCTTACCCTACTTACTGGGATAGTAGTGATATAAGATGTCTTGTATTTACATAATATACATATACGTGATACCAGGGATAGTTAAGCAGGATGAAATGAGGTATAAGATGGAGCTTACAGATGATTAGACTAGTATGTGCACTACTATTCCTGTGCAAGGGTAAGACAAGGCATTACTAATATATACCAATCCCGAGGAGCTGTATATGATGGATCATTGAGCTAGACATAGCGAATAAGAGATAGCATAAGACAAGCTACGATACAATAAGGGATAAGCAACGGTACTACTAAGATGATATGAGCTCTTAGTTAGCTCGGCATGGGATTCATAGGGATATACCAGTACTAGAGATATACAGCTCATTGTACAAGCCTAATCTAACTCTTTACACTATATGGGTTTAGTACTACCTATCCAAGTTAGATGAGTAATACATATAAGTAAGCATCACGAGCTTATGTTAGATACAGGAACGTGTCCTTTTATTAGTGTTAAGTTATACATAGAAGCTTACAAGCAAGCGTGTTGACTATGAATACGAGTATTCCATTACTTGTGTATCATATGCCATTAGTATCAGCAAACCCATATTCATTACTATACTGAGTCCAATTACTACAAGAGATGTGTTAGAGTCTCATTGATGACAGTTATAGGGAACCATACTACTATCCTCATTATTATACCAATACTTATAGCTTACTCTGAACACTATGTTGGATATGCTTTCACTAGTAGCTTGACCATTAATATGTATACTATTATCATATAAGCTATGTACCTTAATAACTACTCTTTCCAACTTGAACCGATTGACTTAAGCTAAACAGTAATCATTGAGCTATTAGAGTCATAACACTGATCATGACGGTAATAATACATAGAGTAACTATGGGAATAAAGGTCAGGTTACTGCTTATTGATAAGTGTAATTAGACTACCATTGTGATTAAGATGATAGCTCTGTATGTTGTATCTAATATAGGGTCCTTAGTTATCCTATATAACTAGTATTCAAACAAGAGTGGTATTCGAGTGCTATGATCTCTTGCTTATACACAGCTTCTTCAAGCTAACATACGTATGGTTCTATAACAGGGCTTATAGTATTTACATAGATACAACTCCATTGGTATCATATGATATACGAGGTTAATGTGATTACCTTTATCATCATATTGAACTTACACTGTTATGATTGATCCAGTACAATGGACTTACTTCATTACCACTATTACGAACATTGTATAAGAGATCACCTATGTATGAATACGCTTTTCTTTATATTAGAACTAGTATGATTACAGAGTCTAACTACCTTAGCCGGTTTGGTCCTAACCTCCACCTTGCCTAGCTGCTTTGGGCCTGACCTTCTTGCTGCGTTGGTCCTAACCTTACCTTGAGGCGGCCAATGAGTTGGTTCTCTCTAATACGAATGAGTGTTTTGCGAATGAGTGGTTTCTTGCTTATTTTGCTTGTTCCTCTTGGGCGGCGCGGCGAATGATCTGGCTCTATTTACAAGTGGGTTTCGTACAAGTGGGGTTCAGCTGAGCTGATAGGTTGTCCCCTTGACCTCGTTCTTCCTTCTACTCTTGGGTGATCATCCCTACCTTGCAGCTAGTAGGCTCCGGTGCCTTCCCTTGCAGCTAGTAAGCTCGGACAGCAGATATGACGAACGATATCTATTCTTTGGAGAGATTCTCGCTTTCCTTCCTTCTAGATAGATGGATTTACCTCTAGTAAGTATGGCAACAAGGTGGTAAATATCCTTCCCTCCATATAGATTGATTTACGGTAAGCCCTGGTTCAGCGAGCTCCTAGGGTTGGTTAGGTTTGGCTAACGGTTGTTGGCAGCGTATTCCCCACCCCAAAAACGAGGTAAGGGGTCCGCGAACTCCCAATCCCCCCACGATAAGATTTCCTATACAATTGAGAGGGTTTCGGAGAATCCATGTAGGCAAGGTCGGTAAAGGTAAGGAACACCCAGTCTAGTCTAAGCGTAAGAGAAGAAGGGTTCAGGCAAAAGCAAGCTGGCTCCCCAAACATAAAGGCGTGGGCTCCTCCCAAGCACCCATTCCCCACAGAAGTACGGGTCATTGCAAAGATATAGACAATCCGTGTGTATATGCATTATGTTTCCCTCTACGTGTAACCTCAATATGTAACCTACCCACCTCCTCATCGTGTCATCATCATGTCTGTGGGAACCACTCTCATCGGAAGAATAATAAGTTTACTTTGGCCGCTCCTTCCGGCCAGCATCATCAGACCAATCCAATTTGTTTCACTCATGGATCTGCTCGTAAGTCACACCCCTGTCTTATCACTGTCTTCCGGTGACTCCTGGCATCTGTTGGATCGATCGGTGGGCTCTTGGGTAAAGGGGATTGACCCAAGGTATCCGCCTTTGCTCTATGCTGCTGTGACTTATGAATTCACTCTTGGTCCTCCTTCATTAAAGATAAGCTAGATCTTCTGCTTAATCGATATAAACAGCTGCTTTTACTCCAACCGGTTCTTCAGCTACTGAGTCAACTGCTTATGCTTCTGTTGCTTCAACCAAATAAACTGGGTTTACCACCGCCTCTTTGTATGCCTCCTAGGCCTGCCTACCTTTCGGGTTCATTTCAATCCATCCATCCATCACTCAATCAATCCTTCTAACTCTTTCATAGGAAAGCGTGGTTGAATGGAATATGGGTTTTGAAGCATCTTTATGTGGTAGGGTAGTCAAAAACTTCATAAGGCAAGTAATATGTGTTGCAAGCTTAGAGAGTTTCCTATGCACCCTATATATATATCTATTTGAAAAGATATGCTTTGCTAGCCAGATGAAGATGGTAGAAGAGGGAATGGATCACCAAGATCCAAGAATATGACATGATTTTCATGCCCACCAAGATAATTAAAGGACAAGGGCTATCTAAGCTAATGGAAGAAGACAATTTGTAGGCAGTAGGCATCAACCACAGTGGAAGGTTGCATGATTGGCACTACCCTAGGGAAGGAGGAGGAATAAACTCATATTAACCCTTGCTACAACTAATCCACTTGGTAGCATGATATAGCCCATTTACTAATCACATGCCAATGCCATCAAGGAATGGAGAAAGAATAGGGAAGGTCACTCAAACTTAGGGTAATTCAGCATTGTGATATGAAAAAGAAACTAAATGGGAAAGACCCCGATAGTATATTACTCAAGTGAATGATGGAAGAATAAGTGGAATACGTGAACAAAGACATGCATTGAGGGATTTGTGATGGCCATTATGCAGTAAGGTAAACAACTTGAAAAAGATTTAGGTTTGGGTGACTCATCGTAGGATGCTCTGAATAGAGGTGAATGGAAATGCTGCCGAAAGAGATAATATACAACGTGCAAGCATGCTATGGAGCATTTGTGGATGGTTTCCCAAAGAATCAATGAATTTGGATAATGGGTACAAGTGAGGAGATAGATTGCGAGGGAGTCGGTGGATATTAGTGACCGCCAACAGTAATCGCGGATCAGCATGCCGCGGTGAAGCGGGCCCTTCCCACTTTGAGGGCGGGCGACAAATAGGAATGAATCTTAGGCGGGCGACTCGATAGGAAATGCTTTAAATACCAAGCGTCTAATGCGGAAGTTTCGATCAATATCTTCGAGGGAGGGTGGGTAACAAAAGAAGGGTAGGTTCTTCATAGGTAGGAAGGTGGTGGGTAAGAATATGTGTGATAAGAAGGTTGGTAGTAAGGTGACTGCCCCTCGTACTTGGTAACTCTTAGGGAGGAATAAAGCACTGCCTTACTCTAGACATGGTGGGCTGGTACGCTATATCGCCTAGGAGAGGCGTGGGATATCTCGCCTAGGAGAGCACTGACAACCTATAGCCATCATAAACACTGCCTAAACTTGGTTAGCCGTGTGCCTCCATCTGAACTACCTTAGGCTACCTTGCATATATTATATATGTAATTGCGCTTTAGCATCACCTAATCTTTCCATAATCTCGTATACAAAGATAGAAGTGAGGCACCTTAGCGGGTGATGGTAAGATCAGGACTTCTGGCTCTTCAGTTAGAGCTCTCCCGTCCGAACTATCCCATTAGCAGTAGATGCCCATCCTTGATGGCGGCCCGTTGGTCGAGCGAGAAATCGATGGCGGCCTTGAGCAGTCGAGTGTGCGTTAGCACCCTCACCCATATGAATGAGTGAGTGACTCCGTCGATGGCGGCCTTGAGCAGTCGAGTGTGCCTTCCTTGATTCTTATTGGGTGGGGGGCATATGAATGAGTGAGTGACTCCGTCGATGGCGGCCTTGAGCAGTCGAGTGTGCCTTCCTTGATTCTTATTGGGTGGGGGGCATATGAATGAGTGAGTGACTCCGTCGATGGCGGCCTTGAGCAGTCGAGTGTGCGTTAGCACCCTCACCATATGAATAGTGAGTGACTCCGTCCCTTCTTATCCTATTAAGGGAGAACTCCCACGGTGAAGCTTAACTCGAACCTCGAACCTCAAACTCTACTCTCTATATCCTACTCGAACCCACAACTCATACTCGATCCTATACCTCGACCTCGAACTCCTACTTGAACCTACAACTCCTCTGCCCCTTACCTCTACACCCCACACAGTTAGTCATAGCAGCATAGCCCCACTGAATGAGCATAGCAACTGAAGCCCCCTGAGCATAGCACCTGCCCAATGAGCATACACTCACTGAATGAGCATTCACTGCCCCACCCTCCTTATATAACCTCTTTCCGCACACCAATAGTGGCTCGGCATCGGGGATCTGTTCATTTCATGAATTATATATGTAATTATGTATAGATTTCAAGGGGGACACAAATTCCCCTATTCTCCGCCTATTGGATAGCTTCACTTGACCAAAAAGATGAGATTCGCCGAATCTTGCCTCTTAGTTAGGGCAAAAACGATTATTCGCCGAGTATGTTTTAGTATTCAGCAAAAAGACCCTGAAGCGCTTATTTCCAGGTCCGGCCTGCCAAAGAAGCGCCTCTCTTCTTCCTGCCTACTTACCCTCGCCCCTCTTTCTTAGGATCTTTATATCGCTGGTCATTCCTTATATATTGAATTATGCCTTAACAGATAATGCATATATTATATATGTAATTATGCATTTTGACTTGATCGAATTGAAATGATTTCTTCCCCTCAAACTGACTGAAAGGACCCCATAATTATTTACTATATTACTACTGATTCTTTGGGTCAAAGCCTGAGCAGAGCTAAGGGTTGACCAGTCATATCTTCTCCTAGATCTATTCCCCTCAAAGCTATCTCAGGTCATCACGCTTTCTCTAGCTCCTGCTGTCCTTGCCAATATTGACAGGGTCTTTCCGCCATCTCCATGTCCAATAATCCTTCCGATTCTGACAATGCCCAGTTTCCTCGTTTCTGTATGGGTGGGTAGCAATGTACTATCCTTTTTCTTATACCAGGAGAGCCCCCTTACTAGTCAAGGTAGCGCAAGCTGGCATCACAAGACAGAGCTGCCTAAAGAGTAGCACCTCTAGACAGAGCTAGACAAGAGTACACCTGAAGCAAGATCTAACTAAGCCAAGAAGAGAACCTCAATAAAGAGGAGCTAACCATCTCACATCTAACTAAAGAGTTGCATAGAAGGAGAGAGCGGACCACAAGATAGATTGATAAAAGCTTCTTCAAGTCCTTGTAATGATATTCTACGGGGCGTTTACTCTACCTCAAGAGGATCCAAAAGGTAGAGCCTACAAAAAGAAAAAGCTAACTATCTATCCTATCTTACGAGTAGCATCTCAAGGAATAGCTTTCCCTAAAGAGGAAAGAGCATCTATATACTCAAGAAGTAGTGGAGGCCTTATAGCAATTCCAGCAAATGAGTTTGCTTATTGGTCCAAGTAGGCATTAACATCTTGTAGCGACTGGGCTACTTGCTTCAAATCTTACGAAAATTGAAAGTGTGCACATTTCACCTTTTGGGAACTCCATGTTTCAGTTTTTCCCCTTGCCCGATGCGGACAAGCGGGTAAACCTCCTTCTATAAGTTTTTTTTATTCTTTCTCTATTATTATTGTCTTCGATATTTTCATAAAAAGAAAAACGCCGCTCTTCATAAGGCCACTCTTCTCTTATAAAGAGATTTATTCCCCTCAAAGCCTTATAAGGTTATTATAGAGAGATAGAGATAGAGATAGAGAGTAGGTGGGTTAGGTCACTGATTATACCTCAACTATTGGAGTTAGGGGGTTAGGTCACTCACTGATTAGAACTCCACTATTTTAGTTAGGTAGCGTTCTAGGTCTCCTTTCAAAAAAATGAAGCAAGATGCCCCCCTTTAAGGATAGTCACTCGGTGAGAAGAGCTAAGTCCATATGGTGGTCTATCCATTTATAGAAGGGGTGCTGGTGATAAAACATACTCTGGTACTCGAAGTGATGCTTCCGCGCTTGCTGCCCTTTCCCCTGCACCTGGAATTGGATAAACTACACCTGGAACCGGGTCTGCGGCTTACCCTCTATAGGCTTTCCTGTAATGAACCCATTGAATTTTACCTATATGCAGTTGCAGTTGACCAAATGAAAGCAGTTGACCTTGTTTCTCCATACCTTGTTCCTTTTCCTTCAGTCACAGTACGAGTTTTAGAACCTCCAGGTGCATATCCCGCAGATCGAGATATAAGTGTTTACCTTGAATCATAGTCATTTTTCTTTTTTACCATCCCATATAGTAGTATCATCTGAGCCGGGAGCGGAGACGGTTGAAGTTCCATAGCCTGTTTTAAAGCCATCCACTCGCTAAGCATCTCTTCTTTTAGATCGATATACCCATCGGAGGTGAAAGTGAAGGCATAAGGGGCGGTAGTTTCATCAAAATCCTCGCCACTAGTGGAAGTTCCATCCCTAGCATCTCTTCGCCCAGTTCCATATTAAGTTGACCGGGATTCATAAGCAAGGGTACCATAGGCAGATCCGGATGCGGAACCCGTCCCAGCGCCATAGCCCGTTTAAGAGCCCTCTAAGATATAAAAGGCAAAGCCGGGGACCAGTGCCAGTAACAGGAGAGAAGCGCGTGGCATCCCTCCCCTGACCGGACCATCATTAATTAATCAAATCTAATCCAAGGACAGAAGCAGGAGAATAAAAAGAAGCTGGTGGCAAATCTACCTTTGCAGGCGGTGTAAGAGATCAGGTCTTAGCGGCGGGAATATATTGTGCCTTTGCGGGGGAAGTAAAGTACCGTTGCTGGAATATAAAGTGCCTTCACACGGAGAGGGATCCTAGGCTAGGTGATGGCTCTCGATCTTGAGATGCTTCAATGGTTCCAACTCGGTCTCCAACTGTAGGGTCTCGATATCGATATGGAACTGGCTCTGCACCTAGTAGAGGATCTGCGACTGGAGGGTATGGATATAGATATGGAACCTATGCCTTAGCCTCTGTCTATGGTGCTGCCTCTCCCGTAGCCTTCTCTGCTGCATACCTAAAGCTACAGCGCGAGCCTTCCTTCTTCTTTTGGGTAAGTAAGAAAGTATTCAATTTGTGGATAGATCCATTCAATTCGTAGCCGCGGCATTGAAACAGTTCGAGAAGTGTCTGCATTTCCTATAAATGCAGGCAGTTAGTTATCCGTTGGTTGCATTTTCATTCGAGAAGTAAGTGTATGGGTGGGACGGTGCCCCGCGCGAAGAAACAAACTTGAAGCAAAAGCATAAAGTAGAGGGAGAAGGAGGGGAGTAGGAGACGTGAGATTGACGATCCTTAAGTCCCTGCTGTCATCTATAATCCCAACCCTGTTTCGCTTAATAAATGGAGGGAAGATAAAGGTGGGCCCGATCTAGGTAGTATATTCAAAATTGCAGAAAGCTAAATCCAATAAATTGGTAAGGCTTGGCTGGCACGGGTCAGAGGCCTCGGGAGCATTGATTTGACTGAGAGCAAGCAGGTCCAGAGGTCCCAGGTCCGGGGAAAGGGAAGGAGTAAGTCATAATCTGGCAAAAGGAAATCGCTGCCGAACCCAACGAGCAAGCATTCTCCTATAGATTAGATTGGCGGTTCCGGAGGTCTCGATGTGGTTCAGTCAGTGAATTCAGTGAAGACCAGTTGTAGCCTTTAGATGAGCTTTGGTTTGGTTATATATTCTATATACAGCAGGGAAAAGCAGTAGGGAAAGCAGAACCACTAGTTGGATTTTTCCCTACATTCCATTGGGCAAGCAAGGCAGGCCGTTTTGCTTTTTCCCCAGCCGGTTCGTTATCCAGCCATTTCATTCGTTCACCAAGCGCCCAACCAACCAAATAAAGCGTTTCATCCTTTAATGAATGCAGATACGAGCACGGTCCATATAGTCACTAGAGAGAGCTCTACTCTCTGTTCGTGCTTAACAGCTCCCGCCGCTTAACCTTGTAATTGGTTGGTAAGTCCCGTTAATAGGTATAGCCTACCAAGTGGTCAGGGTCTGTTTCGGATTCAGATTTGCTATCCGTGAGAAAAGAAAACGATATTTGGATATGTCCTCTTTATTACGCTTATGAGGTTACACTACCAATAGGAGCAGCTACTATGGAACCATCGTGAGGTTCCACGAGAGGCAGGATCCGTGTCAATTATTTGATATCATGTTAGCTAGGTCTTCTGGGATATGGGAAAAACCATGGGGCAAAGTGTGAGCTAAAGCCATAAAGTACATGTAGCCATAATGTGTAGCCATGCCATATATTTGTTAGCTGAACGAGCATATTATGGGTATGACACCATCCCATGGGGGTGTTGTATGGGGTTTACTACCACTCTTGTGATCCATGTGATCTACGTGATCTGGAACCGAATCCATGTCCATGTTTTTTTGGTTGGGACATAAACAAACTTCTAATGAGGTTCCAACTACCGCATAGGGACAGCTAGGGCCAAATGTGAGTGTGAGTCATCAGATAGGGAGTACGGAGCTAGGGCGTTACTACCCCCAGCATGAAGAGTTCGTGGTAAGTCCACCGGTTGTTACCTCTGGCATGCATGAGAGTCCGTGTGGGCATATCCATACACTAAATGAATAGCAAAGCCAAATATTGTTGGAGTCAGGGGAATATTTATCCCCATTCAAGCGAATAAAGAAATAACCTTCCTTACATGGGGAATCATGTCATGTCTGGGTGTTTCTTTTATGTTCCATCCCAACCAACCAACCAAACAAACAAACAAACATGGTGGGTGGATTATTCAATGGTAGAGAGTTGTGAAGAAGGCCTGTTGAGCTAGCTGCCTCTGCAAATCAATATCATTTTATTGATTCCTCTGGTGAAAGGCTTCTAGTGAGGGTGAAATGCCAAAAGGTGGGCAGTAACAACCGCAACCTCCTTAAAAGTTTCATGGGTAAAGCAGTTGGAAAGGATAGGTCCTGCTGTCTCTTCTCTATGCCGGGGATGGGCCATTGCATATTAAGATTACTTACATATTCAGATTACTGACAATGACAAAGTGAAACGTAGAGATGCGAGTCTCATATGTATAGAACAGAATCCATTATTATCATAACTGATATAGCTTAGTTCAACAGTCTTAGCCTTAGTTCCATGGCAATAAGCCTTAATAAGGACTAGCCCATACACATAGTCTCCATGACAATGACTCTTATTGACTTGGATAATGCTCCCGAAAATTGGTTGTTGTTGGAGTAGTTTAGATTCTTAGATGAGAACCATAAGAAGGAGTAGACTTCTCTTTAAGAATAGATGTCAAAGCATAAATATGAAGTATAGAGGATCGGATATAAGTAAAGAGGATATAGAGCAAATCTCTTACTAACTACTCACTATGATATCTCTAACAACAACAAGGAGAAATACAACCTATAACTACTGCAATCCAACAAATAGAACCTATAACAACATTCAGATAACTGGGTCAAAGACTATATTTCCCACTTATACTACTGATAGAGGTTCTCCTTCATTCATTTTATCGTTTAATAGAATAAGAATTTATCGCTTATCAGGAAAGAGACTTAGGGATGCTTTTATACTTATTGATTAGACTGCCTTCACTCAGACCCTTGCTTAGAGGAAAGCTGGTTACACCGTAGCAGACACCATTACAGGAACAGCAGCAGCAGCAGCAGAACTAGATCCCCATATCTCACAGTCACACACCTGAACCTTCAACAACAACAGCACCAGCAGCAGGATAGAAAACTTCTAACTTACACTACACCAAGTGCTTTACTACCTTGTCACCAGAAGTAGAAAAGGCATAGAACAGAAGAACAACAAATACGACACCCACATAAACAACAGCATCCAACAGACTTTACTCCTAAATAATGGCCCTCGAGCCCTCCACATCTTTATATGAATACAACTAGCTCGGTTACATAGATACTATGAACACCACCCAATGCCAACACTTGTGACTATAACTTATTTATTCACTTAGCACTGGATCAGCAGCCACAAACCACATGATCACACATTAGCAGGAACAGGTCATCACTCACATCAGTCCGGAACCGACCGAACTCAACTACTTGCAGAACTAACCATTTCAATAAGACAAGGTTCTTGTAAGAGACGCTTCCCTGAACGTAGAGAGCCCAAGCAATCAATATCTCAGTCACTTAGGAACTAGATTTATCAACTTGTACACTTGCACACTTACCATAATCTACGAAAACCTACACTAACGATCAAACACCCATGGACTTCACTATTACCTGCAAAAACACCCATCATAGCACAATGGATCCTCTCATCTATTAATTATGCAGTAGAACAGCGGGCTCTTTCACTCTTTACAACCAGACCAATGAACTGAACCCATACATTTCTATATTTGAGGATCGGGCAGGATCTATGTCACTAGGTGAAACCAGCAGCTACACCGAAACTTTCTACTTTTACTTTCACTGAAACCTCCTACCGAACCTATCAACAAATGAACAACCGACCCTATTAGTTGAGCACGTCATGGTCACTTGGGTTTTGCTTAATAATTCATGAACGGATCATTATGGAATAGAGCCACCTATAACAGTGTGTCGACCGTGGATATTTTCACACGGTGTCGCAGCGACTCCTGGCAACCGATTTCTGCAACTTACCGCTCCCTCCCCGCTACCGAATAAGCACCATGATAACAGCTACAGCAGGACTTACCTCTTGTATCAGCAGAGAGACCAGAACCCCCACAACGGGGCCTAATCTATTTCACACACTGCTAGAAAGATAGAAGCATATATTGGATATTATTCGATCAGATAGAGGAACCAGCCAGAAGGAAAGGAAGGGGACTAAGAGCTGAGCTTTCTTTTTGTGGGGATTTAGGAACGAGAAATCAGATTTGTGGGGGGCAGGGCTCGATCGACCTCGACCAAAGGGGCCCGATTGAGAATATTCGATCACTTCTTGACGGAACTTTGAAGCGGTCGGTTGTTTGGGCAGCTCAACCTATGGGGGCCTTTTACTTGAGCCCAACTGCTAGAAAGATTGAATTACAATACGCTTCTATTAGCGGAATTCCGTAATATTCTTATTCGTGGTGAATAAAATATATAATGCAACCTGATAAACCGATACATCTTCCAAGAAAGGCGTTCCCAACAACTACCGCACCATCTTACGAAATAGGCATTCCCACTGGAAAAGAGAGCAGGGCCCATCACTGGCCGATAAGAAGGAGAAGGCCCCCAAGTTGACACCAAACAATATTGATTTCTAAATGGATTAACTACCTTGTTCGGAGCAGGCACTTAGTTTGATTGGAATAGATTCTATAAAAGCTTATCATTCAATAGTTTCATTCAATAAAATCTCCTTTTTATAGGGTCGAAGGTCGGGTGAGTTATAGAATTTCTTACCTTCCTAAACTGCTTTAACTAAGCGATTTGATTAAAGAAAAACTCGAGTTCGATAACCCATCTGGATCATATAAGGCAACTAGATCGGGATGAAACCAGTCGTTATAAGTCTCATTTCAAGAACGACACACTGCTTTGCTAACGCGAAGAACTACTGCTTAGCCTTGGCTAAATCATTTTTATATATAACTTAGAATTACTGGTTGGACTAAAGATAGAGAGAAAGAGAAATACAGCTACTACTTCTGCACTAAGACTACTCTACTCATAGGAGTTAGAAGGAGTGAGAGAGTAGAGAGAAAGGAGGTGGCTAATAGATAAGCTCAATACGAACGAAGATCAAGGCAGACGACACACATTCCATCCCACGCGAACAAGCAAGAGAATAATAGCTGGAACCCCCACCAAAGAAAGCAAAGGCAAGAGCTGAAAAAGGCGTTATTCCTCAAGGTCACTTTCCCATCCATTTTGTAATAACCCCTCCCTTATCTGGAATCAAAACTGGATTTATTGAAATGTAAAACTCCCCTTTTCCGTAGTTGCAACGGATTCGCCAACCACGAGAGAAGGGTAATCATAGTTCCTAATAGCCTATCGCCTTACAGGTTCTTTTTCCACGTATCCCCCCTTCTAGCTCAAGCGTAAGTCCCAAGTCCCCTCCCCGTAAAGGTTCCTAACTCACTTGCTTCTGGGAGGGAGTACCTATTATAACAAGGCTCTCGGGCTTCTGGCTATGTGAACCAAAGCTCCTGGGACGAACAATACTGAAACACACGAGCCATCGAACCTTGCCCGATGCGGACAAGCGGGTCAACCTCCTTGCTTTTTTTCCCATCTCCATCATTTTCATCCCTGCTGTTTTAGGCTCTGCGGTCAAGAGAGAGAGGAAAGGTTAGGCACAGGTCACTTAAGACCCCTTAAGGTAGGTGTGTTATCATCGGGCATAGGAAGGAATTTGCTTTCTTTTTCATTAAACCCACCCTTTACTTTGATAGCTGAAGGTAATGGGCTAGCCGTCCGTCAACCTTACCTCGTATAGTTCCTGGTGGGTTTAGAAGTAAGGGATTCTCAGGTCCTGGTTCAACCCAGCCGGACATCCTATCATTAATCCCATCCATCCCATCCAGCATGATAATTGTGAAAAAGGGAACAACCTATTGGCTACTCGACCATCCAGCCAACCATGTATCTGAAGTTCTGGCTGTTGAGAATCTATCCGGGGCAGTTCCACGATCGAAGCTGAAGTTCCGAGGATAGGATCTCTCTCTTCTCAAGTTCTGGGAGTAGTTCCTAAAGTTCCTAAATAGGAAAGTTGCCACGCTAGGCCGCACAAGCATTCATCCATAAACACATAGAGGACGGGAGGGCAAGACCTATAAAGGCATATCCAGATGGTAGATTTATACGCGCGAATTTAGCACTTTAGCTGGTTTGGTTCATTCCTCCATTGCGAAAGTGGCCTTGGACTGGTAGATTTGCTAGTGATAAGGTTACCTTAGTCTAGTAGGTAGAGTAGGTAAATCCTAAGATTAAGGCAAGGTAAGAGAATCACTTTTCTATTAGCAATGGAGTCTTGATTCATTTATAAAAGGTCGCCCAGTGAGTACACCCATTATTGATCGGAGAGATTTCTTGATGGCTTACCAGGTTGGGAGCAAGCACTAAGTTTGCTTGAAAATGGATTATTTAAAACCTTGCTCTCCTTTTGTCGAGCAAGCGACTACGTTGATGGCGGCCCCCTTGGTCGAGAGTTCGCTTGCTCACCCTCACCATCTGAATAGTGAGTCCCTCACCATATGAATAGTGAGCCGATGGCGGCCTACTGTCGAGAGTTCGTCCCTCACCCTACCGGGCCTACCGGGCCTTGCCCGATGCGGACAAGCGACTACGTTGATGGCGGCCCCCTTGGTCGAGAGTTCGCTTGCTCACCCCTCACCATCTGACAGTGAGTCCCTCACCATATGAATAGTGAGCCGATGGCGGCCTACTGTCGAGAGTTCGTCCCTCACCCTACCGGGCCTACCGGGCCTTGCCCGATGCGGACAAGCGACTACGTTGATGGCGGCCCCCTTGGTCGAGAGTTCGCTTGCTCACCCTCACCATCTGAATAGTGAGTCCCTCACCATATGAATAGTGAGCCGATGGCGGCCTACTGTCGAGAGTTCGTCCCTCACCCTACCGGGCCTACCGGGCCTTGCCCGATGCGGACAAGCGACTACGTTCGGGGATTGGGGTGGGTGGGTAAATAGTTCAGTCAAGAGTTTGAATAAAGAAAACGCATTCTTAGGGGGAGGACATGAATCTATTTTACTCATAGGGGCACTTCAAGTGGATCTTATATTAATGAAAATACGCATTTCATAAACTTTCTATATGATTCGACGGAACCAATGCCCTCCTCAACACTATATCTCACTTACCCTACGGAACTTAAGTGACTCGATTTGATTGATCATGCATTACTTACGATGCATCTGCGAAGGATACTTGCCATAACATGGTTTCGCGATAGTCGGGGAGTGCCTTTAAGGGAAGTAAGCGGTGGGTGTTGCCCGGATAGGAATTTCTTTCTACTGAATGGATTCTGAGAGGAAGGGCGCACCAACTGAATGGAGTCTGAAAGGAGGTGGAGGGCTCACTGATTAGTCTTCTTACAGGAGCTTTCTTACTGGAGCTTCTTTATAGTATTACGCGAGGAGAGCTGGCTAACTTATTACTATTCCCAATTTAGATTAATTAGGACTATTCACTTTGAGGTGCATTACTTATGAGCATTCACCGTTTAGGTGGTGCACTTTGGAAGGAGTATTACAAATGAAGAGGCAAGGAGAGGATAGGAGTTAGGTAGGTCTTGCCCTTGATACGCCACCTTTGCACTAGTGAATTTACCACCCGTATTTGATCAATTCTGAAATAGCGTAATTACATATATAATAGCAGCATTGTGGAGCAGCATTTAGAAAGGCCTGATCTAAATTGGCTTCGTGATAATCTCAATAAGAAGGTGGTTAGTCAATAAGATGCCTATCCCTTATAAGGGGCTATTATTTTAAATATTGTAATGGCTATTCTTTATAACCCACCTGGGCGATTCTTCCTTACCGAGGAACCACAATTCGACGAGAGCTTTATAAACGTGGTGAAAACTAGGTTTCTACTTAATCCTTAAAGCAATCAAGCTAATGATCTCATTACAAAAGGTATAAGGGTTAAGGTTGGGAGGAGAATTGTCAATTAGAGAAGAGATAGCCTTGTTTTACGGGTGGACATACCGCATTCACCAGCCTTACCATTACACTTGAGAAATTCTTCTGGGTACCACCTATTACCTATTGGTTTCGGCCGAGCCTTTATGATACGATTCAGTCATTTGTATCCACTGGCTAGGAATAGTCCTATCTGCCCTTAACAACCGGGCACCCATTCTGTCATGTCAGTCAGGAATACTCTCAGTAGGGGAGAAAAAATTGGGATCAATTTCGGATCGGAACTGCCCTATGAATTCACTAAAGCCAGAACTTCAGAGAGAAAATGAATGCGGGTTGGCACTATTTCTTTTGTTGGGCCGGGCGAATCCCAGCTGGAGACTATTTATTAGGAATTCTTCAAGCTTTGCTAATACTTTTAGCTAGATCCTTACTGCATGAATGTTAGTGCCCGCTACCAACCACAGCGAACGAAGTCAGTCTCTTAGAACTCAGTGAACAAAGTCTATTAGCGCAAGGACATAACTCCAATATAAAGAGTCATTCTTTTCCTGCTCACTAGTCAACGTTATCCCTTTCCCTTACCGCAAAGGGCAGTTTAAGACAACATGAGCATAAACCAAATTTGAGATCGATGGGTAACTATCAAATGTATATCCGAATATTGAGTTTAGCTGAGCCAGATATCTATTGTGACTGGAAATTCTATTATTGCTTGTTCATACAGAGTTTGAACATGAGTTGGATCTCATCATGAATGTTCTTCAAAGCTGCCTAGTCTTGCTGCCATTCCTGGGGTGATTGGGGGGAGTGAATGGCACGTGGGGGCCATAGCCCGGTATCACCGCTTAGAACTAATTGCTTTATTGAAAATCACCTGGAGAGCGAGAAGATACTATAGAGCTTGCTTGTACACCTACCCGATAGAACGAAGAGCTGGCTGGAGCAATCCACCCAGAACAGCCAACAGTTAGTGCCCTTTCGGGGATGCTTATTTTCACCCAGTGAGTACCGATGGTCAGAACCCGCGAACTAACGGGCGGGGGGACGTCTTCACACAACCAATGGATAGCGTGAAGATAGATTGGATTCTCTTTTAGAAGATTATATAGCATGTGTGAGCAATTGGCTTAAGAGCTAAAGAGAAAGCCAGCCTGGAGAGCTTAAGATTGAAGAACCTGTTTTCCGGCAATAAAATCATCACGAAATAGAAGAGTGAATAATAAAATTAGTAATGAAAATAGAAAATCCTCAAATGAGTGAGGGGAAGAATATATTGATAGCACTGACACGGGAGTATTTACCCGATATTTTGTATCGCACTTAAGGGGGAGTGGCGCCCTGCTCAGTCACTTTGGAGGCGGAATATACTATTGTCCCATACTAGTGTAAAGATATAGGAATGGGACGATGATGCTAACAACCTCTCCGAAAGGCTCAGCTCTCCGTTATCTGAATGAAACCCGAGCATGGTGAAAAGCGGCTGTTGGCCGTCGAACCACAAGCGGGGAATCCGGGGAGTATAGCGGGGGGGACCGCGCATCCTGTTAAGGGAAATAAGAGATCTCCTATTGGACTTGATTTATCCAAGGCAGGAGTCCCTGTCTGTCTGAGAGCCTACCTACCTACCTCTAAGCTTTCATTCCATGCCTCCCTAAGCCGCTGCTTTCACTGACTTCATCCTAATAGGTTGACCAAGGAAAAAGCAAGCCGCACACGACACGATAGAAACACGACGGGCAAAGCTCCCACCGCCGCGAAGTCTGTATCAGCTGATTCGAACTTGATTCTTCGGCTCGAATCAAGAAAACCGCATCTCATAAGGAAGGGACTCGCTTTCCCGACATAGGAGGGGAAGGTGTTTTTTTCAAATTGACAGACAAAAAGACAACACTAGCTGTTCGGGTAAGATTTGCTACCCCACCACCTGGACTATCTTGCATAGGCTCACTTACCTTAACTTACTGATTCACGGGCTTTCCAACCAACAACCACTTGCTGAATTAAGACACTTAGTTGCTAGACTAGGCATTTAGACCTTGACTATTTACTTTATTAAGCCTATTTGCTGCGCACCTACTCTATAAACCCAACCAACTTGGGGATAGATGCTCCTGCTTCAGGCAGGAATCGTGCGTGGTTACCACTATTTAGCTTTTCGGAACGGGCTCCCATATAGAGACTTTTGAGGAATTCAGACTTCATTGCTAGGAAGATATCTACTTACATTTCATGTTAATACCCGCTGTTACCAACTATCCACCTACTTAACCAACCTTACTTATAACCTATTGCCTTCAGCCAGGAGGAAGACTTTGTAGGGTAAGCACTAGGATATTAATACTTTTTCATCTACTACCTTTATCTTTACTTTTACCATTTAAAGGGACTCCGAATTACCAACCGGAATACCTACTAGACCTGGTAGCTCTAACCGGGTAGCCCTAGACCATGCAATGGATGGTATGCCCCAACAACCTCTTGCTTCAGCCAAGAATACTTAGTAGGTACGGCATACTATTCACCTTTCACTTACTTGCTTTACTTAAGTCTTACCAAACACCCACCTCTTTCACTACCAACCTTAGACTTACCTTTTTTTGTAATGCCCCAAACACCGGCTGGCTTCCAATAGAAGAACATTGGTGCACGGGCTTCGGATACAGCAGTCACCAACGTTCCATAACTAACACTTCCCTCATTAATGCTTAGTCAGTACCTTACGATGCACCCATTTAGAATCAGCAGCCCCAGACACATAGTTGCATTCACGATAGGAAGGGAGTTACAGTCAGAGAGAGGTAGGCACCGGAGACTGGATTGATTCGATTGATTGCATATTCGATGTGGAGCGCTACTATGGATACAACAGACAACACATCTTCGAGGGTGGACGCCTCGACCACGGGATGCGGTGACAGGGGAAAGTACAAAAACCTATGACGGAACGGGGGACCCCGACCCCCCCGGACAAACTTACAGAGGGTAGGTGGGGACCTGCCAACACTGGGGAAACACAGGCTGACCTACAACAACCTGGAACCTGGGATTGGATGGGATTTGATACACCCTGCCTACCAATGAAGATACAATACTGACATGACTGCTAACTGGGTGGTGGAGGCTTTTCACACGTAGCTGCTTATATACGATTATACCGTGATACCTATTTCTTTGAGATAGGCTTTATTTAGTGATTAATACATACTGCCTTCTGTGAGGGAGCGCTACTACGGGCAGTCTTACGGCGGGTGGGTGCGCAGGAGGGAGGACAGGTATGAAGAGATGCCCTTTCACTTGATGGATTTACTTGATTGATGGTGCCGCCTAAACAGTCCCTACAGAACCACAAAACTGTACTTACGGGACACAGAGTAGTCCCTAACTACTGTACTTAAGGGAAAAAGTCCCCTACCTAGCAGAGCGTAGATAATACAATATATAAAGAACAGGCGCGCGGGCTTCCAAACCCACCACTTGCTTCTGGAATCCTTAGTTGCTAGGCACTCTTGCTATTTACCTTCCTACTTACCTTACGATTACCAATCGGGCACCCATCTTATGACGATGGACGGGCATGCCCCACCAAGCCTTGCACTTACTTCCTCCCATGGAGCCACCGCCTTCCAGAGACAGCTTTCACAGGCAGACCAATCACACTTGCTTTCAGATGCTGCTGTGCTGGGTATAACTATTACCTTTTGAGGTACCACTTTGAGCTTTGATTTAAGAGCGTTCAGATACTCTTATGAATTTGAACCAACTGCATTGATAGGAAAACCCCTACCTATCCTTAGCTTACCTGCACATACAAAACAGAGGGAGTAGATCAAAAAGTACCCGCCACTTCACCCTACACTCACAAACATATCTCGAACAACCAACCTATGACTATCTAGCACAACCAGAACAACCGATACTGCATCGCGCAAGAAAAGATTACAGCATATGGCAATAAGCTAGATCAAATCAACTATCCAATCCAATAAAATCACAGAAGAGAAAAAACATATCTCTCTATATAACGATGCATCATATTCTCTACTTTAAGCTACCATATCATACTATCACTTCATCTACTCAGCAATAATCATATCTTCCCACTTACTACTGCCATCAGATCAACTATGCATCGTATTATAATAGTTCAACCCATCTAGCAAGGGAATCAATCTATAATAAACCTAGCAATTACTATAGCGAACCTATCATGATCAATCCAATCTCATCTACAAACTATCCATAACCATTCAAGTATCTAATCCATCAACAATCTCTCTATATACCATGCAGCAGAATAACTTATTTATACTGCATCGTTTAATGGTATCTAATCCTCCTAATCAAACAAGTCCAACAACCTCTAACTTACCATCTCACTAATCTACAACTCACTCTAACCTATCAAAAAGCTACCCATAACGAACCTACAAACTATAACCAACTTCTCACTAACCTATCACTAACCTAGAAGAGTGCATAGTCTAATAACGGATCATGCATACATCTCGATCGAACTCATCAATCCATCACTAGTACCGTACATCTCATAACTAGGACCGTGCATCACCGTAGATCACAATCACTAGACTGCATCGTTATATTAACAGTTGGTTTGTATCGAGAGGGAACAAATGAACACCAACAATCAACTCACGAATCAATCTATCTCATCAATTATTAATACGATGCATGGTTTTACGGGTGTAGATTCGATCCGGCCGGTGGTTCCCCTCCTACCACCCTGGTTAACTACTTAGCTGGCTTACACTGTTGTTGACAATGCCACTATATTTGGTTTTTGACTAATGATTGCTAATGTACCAAGCTAAAAAGAGTGACCCGAGGTTTCTTTTCTATTATCGACAGATCCATCCCCATTGTTTCGGTTTGTACCATGTAGTACTCCCCTTTACCACTCAGAGAAAAGGCAAGGTTAAGAGCAAGATCCTATTCGGTCATGGAATCATGAAGATCATACTTCAAACCATTATGGAAAGGCAACCCATTATACTAAGGGGAACATGCTCATCTAGAAACCCTTTCTTTTTTCAAAGGGCGGGGACTATTTCTAACTGAGACTCACGTGTTGGTGTCTAGATGGATAAACTAGGCTACTATAGAGGAAGAACAGGATGAGGGACACACTAGCTACACAGGGGATCTACCAATGGACCTGCTTTTAGAGGGATCAGCCGTCAGGATGATCTATACCACTCGAAGGTGGTGGTGCAGCTGATGCTACTGATGCTTATGGCTTTGCTTCCTTAGCCGCTGGGCTAACCTCTACCCTTGCTACCCCTGCTACTGGATCATCTGCTGGATGATCTACTGCTGGATGATCTACTTCTGTATGGAGCTGCTACTGGATCAACAGAATAGACAGAAGGCGACTGCTGAAGCTTTCACTTGGTCAACTGGATCAACGACTGAATCTGGACCTGGATATACTCGTGCTAGCTTTGGATCTTCTATATATAAGGCTACTTTTGCTGGTGGATATGGAACCAAGCGAAGGTATAAGTGGATATTTTATCTACACCGATGCTACGTACTCTCAATATGGAAGGTATGCTTTTAGCAACGGCCCTTAAACAAGTGGATTTGCATAAACTGATCATGGGCATGGAATGGGATCTGGATCTGCTACCCACGCCTCTGCAGGTGGTTATGGGTTCACTCGGTCAACTCGAGAAACTAGATCAAGGAAAACATTAGAAACCACTGGATCGAGCTGCATCTCAATTTGTTACCAGCTCAGATGCTTCTGTTTATGTGCAAAAAGTAGGAACAGCCTGGAATGTACCAAAACCCGGAACAAGCTAGGATGTGCAAAAAGTGGGAACACAGCGTCATGCTTGTTGGAACGCCGCGGAGAGGAGCCGGAACTGCACTTATTGTAACGTCAGGGAATGTTAGAAGGGATACTGGGCGATATGATGCTTATTCAGCTCGGTCAAATGCAGTAGAGGGGAGCGGATTGCTCATATACATAATATCTCTTGCACCTATTACCCATCCGGTTACCCATAAGCAAGGGCAGGTGCAGCATAAGTCAAGGCGGAGGTATCGGTTTACCCAACCCAAAAAAGGGAGCCCCGGGAGCAAGGATGGCATGGGTAGCAAAGGCATAAGCACGGGTAGCATCATGCATGAGTAGAGGCGTAGGCAGTTGACCGAGAAGCACTTTGAATAGTTACCTAGCAGCACCTACTAACCCATAAGCAGGAGAAGCACCCAGTCTAGCGTGTTTAGAGTTTTTGCACATTCCATCCAGGCATAGCATCCCTTTCATATCGATATTGATACCCAGCAGCATAGGCATGAGCACAAGTAGGTTTCCCGGTTCCATATAAACTGCTTAAACAGAATCCACTGATGCACCTGTCCTAGCTTATGCCCTAGCTTATGGGTAAACAACTGGATCAACCGTATCAACTACCGATGCTGTTAGGTCTCGATCAACCGAATCTACCTATGCTTACTTTGCTACTGGTTCTGTCCTTGCCCTAGCTCCTGTCCTTGCTCTAGCTGCTAGTGAATATGCTTGCTCTGTAGCTGGGACTGCCTTTCGATCTGGAAGGAAGGATCAGGGGCGAAATGCTGGTGGATTTATAACTTAATCTTAGACCTTTGTATCTATGGCCTTTGACACTTAAGCTAGCTTTGAGGACGGTGAAGAAACGAGATCGACTTGAAGCGCTGCTGGTTACACTACTATTGGTATTGGGGCTGCTTTATCAGATGCCGCTGATAGAACTTAATTCGCTACTCAAGGCTCTGGAACTTCATCTCCATCTCGATCCGCTGGATTACTTACTGGTTCAAGGCCACTGGACAAAGGGGAGAGACACAGGTGGGAGCAGCAGGAACGAAGATAGGTATCTGTAGTTATACCATTTCCTACCATTTAGTTTAAACCCACCCATTTCACCATTTGAAGATCGAGAGCCAGCTTGCAAAGACCCTGTAACAATAGCAGCAGATCCAAAGCTAGTTGGCCAAGTGGTTGAAGCACCAAGGTTTCATTCAAAGGCGGAGGCACCAGAAGCAAGGGTGGGTGGAATAAATGGAGCACTGGCGAACCAATCTGTATGGATGATGGGCCTATCTACCTCGGTCTCGGCGAACCAACCCTACCTAAGCTGTGAGGAGGGCCCCAACCTGCCCAACAACAAAACACCTGGGCCTACGAAAACCAGTACAACAGACCTGCTAGGTGCAAATATTGCATAACGTTACTTACGTTGATTCAGCATTTGAGGAGCAGAATGCGAATGATGATGGTGCAACATGATAAGTTGCTTAGCTTCTTGTTGTATAATTACGTATATAATGCAATAACATTATTATTACTGCCAGCCTTAATCCATCCTTTGAAATTCAATTCTCCGAGCCCTTTCGGAGCAACTTCGGAGCAACTTCGGAGGTACGAAGTCCAAAAGATGGAAGAAGAACCAACCTCTGATCTTATCCGATTAGAATAGCCTGAAGAGTCACAGTCGCTTGGAGTTATATAAGGCCCTCTCTTAAGCCTTGGAGCAAGGGAATAATTCCTTACCAGGAGCCTTGTTAGAATTGCCTGAATAAGTCCTAAAATAAGCTCGCCCAGGAACATTTTCAATAGTCCCTCTCAGTATCCAACCAAATTCCCATTTTGATACGCCACCATATAAAGTATTACGTAGATATCTTGCCGTTCCATGCAGCTAAGTCCATGCACGTCCGTTTCATGGAAATGAGCCTTACAGACTTCTGGTAGTCTATGCATTGCCTTTCCGTGGAAACAAGCCTGCCAGAGACTGCCTTACAGGAAGCTCCATTGTTCAAAGTAATGGGACTTTATAAGTCTGCAGATAGTTCTATACTAAAATAAGAGTAGTTATCTCTTATTTCACTATCTCTGTTGTTGGGCTGGAGACAGGAATTTCCAACCAGTTAGTAACAGCTAATAGTATTACGTTTTACTAGGACTCGCATAGCGCATGGACGACTAAGAGAGTCTTTTATCTTAAGGCTTATTGCTGCCATGGGACTTACTTCTAAGGCTAGTAGTTAGTTCAACTCTGTTCTCACCTAGCTCCCAAATTACCTCTGTTACCTACTGCTCGCGGGTCTCTATTATACCTGTTATCTAATCACCCAGTTGATCCTTTCACCTTACTCCAACGTTCACCTACTGGTCTCATCACTACGCTGGCGTATTGCATATCCCTCGATCAATCTGGAACTGGGGGAGTGGGCTCTATAACTAACCAGGGGTAAGTAGCAACAAGTTAAGCCAATATCTCATTCATTCGTGTATCGTGGGGTTGGGGCGCTACCTTGGCTAATAGAAATAAAAGGAGAGGGAGAAAGAAAATAAGACATATAATCGAGCGGTATCAATCTATCCACGTGAGGCAAGGGGGATATGATCCTTCCCCATCCATCCATCCATCTTTCCTCTGGGCAATAAGGGGGGGCCCCTTGAGCCAATTTGTGTGATTCGGTACCTTCCTTTTTCTTCCCGTTGCGGTAGCTGATTTGTTTGTTCGTTCCTTTGTTCGTTCGTTTCCGGTGTGTTCGTTCATTCGGGGTGGTTGTGTAACCTCATTGGTAACCATCTCCATCGGTAAGCAAACCTAATTGGAAAAAACTCATTGTGTCACAATCGTAGCGTGTCGTTAAGTTCCAGGGGAAAAGAAGTTGAAAGGGGAATTAAGCTCTATGAACCGTGTTCTGTCCCGGTAAGTGAAAGGGGAAGGAGTTAGTAGTAACCCTGTTCCGTACGTTAATCGAAAGGAAAGGGGATTAGCGAAAGGTGAAATGGGATGGGGTAGTGAAAGCGTAAAGGGCCTTCCTGCCTGGGTTAGTTTACTGGGCAGGTGGTAGGTGGGAAGGCTATTCAGTGAATGATGGGGAGTATATATGTGGATATGATGGGGAATGAACTTACTTAGCCTCCCTCGATGGGGCCGTGAGATGTGGAATTGATGGGGCCGTGAGCTGGGGAATTGATGGGGCCGTGAGCTGGGGAATGATGAGGACAAAAGATCAAATCTAGTGGGCTAATGATACATAGCTTTATTTCAAGTCAAAGAAAGGTAAGAAGCTTTGTAGGCTAGGGTTGAAAGGAGTAAGGTGTCTAATCACAGATACGTAAGGTTGTCTTCTCACGGCTGGAACACGTACAAAAAGCAGCGTGTATGGATGCGGAAGTAGTATAAGGAGTACTCGTAGGCGTTGTCTAATCGAACGTAGCGATACAGCTGGTTGGTTGGGGGTGGGATTGCCTGCTTTGTTTGGTGCGGGTCCTGCTTAGTGAGCGACTAAAAACTTATAAAGGGAAACCCTCACCATATGAATAGTGAGTCGATGGCGGCCTACTGTTCTTCAAGTTCCTATCTTTTGGGGCCCCTCCCCCTCACCATATGAATAGTGAGTGACTCCGTCCCTCCTTTGGTCGGGAGCCGCCATCGTTCGTAACCTCTCCGGTTGTCGAGAGTTCGGCAGGCTCACCCTCACCCCCTCCCCCAAAAGAGAGTTGTTCCTCTCCTGTTGGTCGAGCCCCCTACCGGGTCCTATCCTCACACGTCACCTCACCCTGCCTTCCTTGAACTGGGTAAACAATTGCTCCTTAAATGGCTGCCCCTGCTTTTGTTTCTAGATAAGCTGCTTCTTCAACTGGGTAAACTTCACCCGGTCCTGAAGCTACTTTTACTCATACTACTGGCGCCCCTGCAGTTTACACCCTGGCTGCTTGATCTGCTTACGCTGGTGGATCAACTTCAATTGCTGAATCAACGAATTCAATTGAATTTCCATCTTGATCCGTTGCGGGTGAACCTGCTTATGGCTATAGAACAAGGAGGGGCGCGCCTGGAACCGTTACTTGCACGGGAATGGGCGTTTATGCTACTGGTACTTGATAAGATGTGGGGTAACCCGGTGAAAGTGAATTGACTCAATCAACTCGATCAACTGCAATGACTGGGACTGGGACAGACACTGCTACGGACTATGGAATAGGAAGGGATGCTGCTAGGCGAGGTGATGATTCAACTTGGTTAACTGCTGGATCAACTCCAACTGTTAGTGGTGCTTAAACTGTTGCTTCATGGACAGGATCTACGGGATCTACTTGTGCTTCTTCAACGACTGCTTCATCTACACCTGGAACTGAAACTACTTAATCTGGATAACGGTCATCTGTATCTGTGCTAGGCTATGTATCTACTGCTACTACTACGTGGTATATATGCTTACATACGTGATTGTGTTGCTGGGACTGGTGAATATGATGCTTAGGTGCCGTCCGTAGCCTTTGCATCTGTAGGTTATACTACTAGCTTTGCTTTTGGTCCAACGTGTGCTGAACCTGGATATACATATGTTGGCTATTGGTACTCGTACTGGTGAATCCATTAACCGTACAAGGTAAGCTACAGGATCTGGCTATAAAAAGTAAATCTACACCTGGTAGCTTTGGATCTTGACCTTGGACTAGAAGGGATGCTATCTTTACTACGTGTGTGCTACGTGTGCTTTCTACCCTTGCCTCTGCGGCATAAACTTATGCGACTGCTGCTAGATTTGGATCTGATTCTAGGATGCTACAGCAGGCTCGACCATAAGGACCCGGTAGGGGGCTCGACTGATAAGGCCGCCATCGATTTCTCGCTCACCTTCCCTAAAAAGGTGAGGGTGAGGGTGAGCTTGCCGAACTCTCGACAAAGGCCCGGAGGGACTCGGCCGAGGTTACGAGGTCGAGGAGAGGTACCGAACTCTCGAGCCTGGGCCGCCATCGATTTCTCGCTCGACCGACAGGGGAGGGCCGCCATCGCCGCCATCAGCCGTAAGGCCGCTCGACCATAAGGGAGAGGTAAACAACGAGCTCTATTGCCCTAGCTAAAGGTAGGTTAATCATAGGTATTTGTTAATCAGTCTTGGTTAATCATTGTTAGTGGTTAATAAGTTCAAGTTGTTAATCAGTTGCATTGGATAGCAGTAGTAGCAGTGATGTTGAGCGGTGGCGGGAGCTAGCGATGACGGGTCTTATAATTTCCATAACTTTTGATTGGAAGATCTATTTTTGGTGATTTAAAATTTGATATAAAGAGGAAAAAGAGGAGAATTATTATTTTCTCACATTGTTCCTAATGGTGATTCAAAATATAATTCACAAACTAAACCTCCAAAGAGCTCTATCATGTATCTATCATGTCTCACCATATTAAAGAGGTGGAAAAGAATTTTGATTACAAAATGAATGAAAATAAGGAACGCATAAAAAATAAGACAGATGATATGGATAAGAAAAAAATACAATGTGGATAAACTCTTACTTACCCTAGAGGAGAGATTCCCTAAAGGAGATTTAAAGACATAAGGAAATCATGAAAATGTGTCTAGGAAATAAACATTGAGTCCCAAAACCATGTTTTTTCATCACCTCAAGATCAACATAATTAGGGATTAAATGCGCCGCCAAGGAGACACTTATTTTCGAAGATCAATATGAGGAGGTTTGATGGTAAATATCCTATAACATGGATATTCTATATGGAGCGATACTTGGATCTACACCAAGTGTCGACATTACAAAAGGTAAGTATTGCATTCTTGTATTTAGAACAAGATCAATTTGTATGGTACCAATGGATTTATGAAAGGAAAAATGATTGTATTGTATCTTGGTCCATTTTTATAAAGGAATTGATAGAAAATTATGGGAATATTAAGAGCAATACATTCTCTAGTCAATTAATTAATCTTCGACAAAGAGGTCTAATTCTAGAGAACATTCAACAATTCCAAAAGGTGAGTCTCAAGGTAAAAAATATTCCAGGGGATAATTTGTTAGACCTCTTTATGGAAACTTTTAAGGAAAGCATCAAACACGAGGGGCACCTCTTTGAACCTAAATCCCTAGAGCATCCTTTCAGTTTGGCAAGAAAATATGAAAGTAAAAATATGGCTACTAGAATATTGATCACTAAATTTTTTTATAGAATAACATGCTCCCTCTCCTAACCTCACTCAACCTAAAAGGTTGACGCCTTGGAAAATGGATGAAAACAGAGCAAACAGACTATGTTTCAATTGTGATAGTAAGTACAGAAGGGGGGATAATGTGGTGAGAATAAATTAATCTACATGGACTTTGAAGAGGAAGAAGATCAAGAATTGGAACCATCACAAGATATAGAGCTAGAAGAGACTCCAAAAATATCTTATTATGCATTTTCTAGCATCAATACTCCACAGACCTTCAAGATAGAAGCATAAATAAAAAATAAAAATGTAAATATGTTGATTGATTTAGGTAATACCTATAACTTAATTAATTACAAAATAGCAAAAATTTTCAATTGCTTTGTATTTCCAACACAAAAATTTCAATTAATGATTGTAGGTGGAGATATCATAATTTTTTCAAGGAAGTGCCATAGTATTAAGCTAAATATGGGGAAATTTTTATCATATATTCCCATGATTAGAATCCAAATGGTGTAGGTTGTTGTCATATTGGGGCTCTACTGGTTACAATCATTGTGAACAATGGCCCTTATTTTTAAATATTTTTTCATGATATTTTCCTCATAAGGCAAGGGAATTAAGCTGAGAGTAATATAAGGGAAACCCTCTAAAGTGATAATCTCTAACAACATGACAAAATTACTAAAAATTTGACACCATGGTGTAATTGCACAATTATGCTCACTAGATGTTCAAACATCTATATCATATACTCTAATGGATCTCCATAAAGTTATAAAAAATTATTCAAAGATATTTAGAGAGATGTGTATGGGTCTTCCATCTACCCAAGATCATGACCATGCTATTCATTTGAAACTTGCAGGAAGTGTACCACCTAAGAGTGAAAATAAGCCTCACAACTATCCATATGCACATAAGAGTGAGATTAAGCCTATGATTCAAGAAATGTTAGAGGTTAACAACATTCAACCTAGCCAAAATGATTTTTCTTCACTTGTGGTGATGGTTACAAAAAAATATGGCTCATGGAATATGTGTCCAAATTATAAACAACTCAAAAAAATGACCATCAAAGTTAGGTTTCCTTTTTTTTTTTCCAAAAAAAAAATTGTAACTTTATTTTGATAAAGAAACAAAATTTAATTTTTTTATATGCTTACAAGCATTCATAAATACTAGCCTAAATGAAACTAAAGAGAATAAAAAAATAAAAATAAAATAAAAATGCAATGGGGAACATCATGTAATGTAGAAATCACTTATCTCCCCTTTCTTTTTCTAGACCTGTTATCATTCTCGAGGTTTGGGGCCAATTGGTATCAAATCCAATTTTCTCATTGGTGTCTTTGTAGGATATTCTTTATTCGAATATGAGCTTTATAAGACATGACACACTTTGTGTCCACCGTTACATCCTCCTTGTGTTTCATTTTTGTCTAAAGCTCTAATTCATGGATTACTATTGAATCTGCCTCGTTTTGTTTGCGTGTACAATTGTCATGCTTATATTGAGTGCCCCCTTCTTCTTTGGCTATAGTATCCATGGTTTCTTCTTCTTTTGCTTCAGACAGGTGTGAATCTGAAATCTGCCATCCTTTTGGATTATATGCCTGTTTCTTTTTTGGGATATTTTTTGCTTGTGGGAATGTGTTCTACAAATGTCTTGTTTGGAAATATGTTCGACATTTGAATGTCGTGTTCTCATAGTATAAAACTTGGGACCACTTAAAAATTTTGTGTTTCAATATGATGTGATTTGGTAGATCTTTTCTAAGGTCTACCTCCACACATATTCTGGAAAAAGAAAAAAACCCTTTCTTTGTTCTTTCAAATTCCATATTTTTGAACTTACCTAGATTATTTCCAATATCCTCTAGGACCTTATGATGTCAAAAAGGAAGAGGGAAATTTGGAGGTATCACCCATACTGACATTGTTTAGAACACCATATTTGTTGCATCGAAGTATGGAAGCCATGGATTAATGAAGAGCCCAACTCTACCCGAAAACCATGGCCCTTCATTTAAAACATAGTCCAAATATTTCTGTATATAAAATTGAACAATGAAGACACCTTTGGAACATAAATAAATGTCACATTTGGGTGTCCAAGAGGGAAAAATCCACTGGTGTAATGCTTATGATTTAAGCCAAACTCTATTAAACCTATAGATAACTGAATTTTCCTATTCCTATCATTGATGAATTATTAAATGAATTACATGGTTCAGTTTTATTTACTAAGTTGGATATCTATTCGGGATACCATCAAATCAGAATGAAGCATGAATTCATTCCCAAAATAACTTTAGAACAAATGAATGCCATATGAGTTTTTGGTTATTCCATTTGGACTTACTAATACACCTTCAAATTTTCAAAGGTTGATGATTTCTATTTTCAAAGCCTTCCTTAGAAAACATATGTTATTATTTTTTGATGATATGCTAATCTATAGGAAATATTGGGAAGAGCACGCACAACATATTGACAAGGTCTTGAAATTACTAGAAGAGGAACAACTATATGCAAAGCCTTCCAATTCAAACTTTTTGGTTCAAGAAGTGGAATACTGGAGTCATATTACATCTCATGAAGGTGTCCAAATGGACCCTAAAAAAATAAAATCTATGATGGAATGGCTAATCCCCAAAACCTTGAGAAAGCTTAGAGGTTTCTTAGGATTGATGGGCTATTACCATATTTTTTTCAAGAATTTGTGACACCCCTGGTACACTTTCCCCTGTAGAAAATTATACAACATGAACGTATATCTTGGATTCACCCGATATAACAATGTACTAAAGTTAAATACTAAATCGCTTCTACAAATATTTTGCAAAATTAAAAAATAACACATTTACCAATCACATGAAGCAAAGAAGAATATATCAAAACCACAACACCATATATTCTTGGGGAAAGCTTACTTCTCAAAACCCTTATATCATATATTGCATATTCCACAAGGAATCATGAAACAATTACATACAAAACTCTTCTCACAAGAGTCCTCAGTACATCAGCTAATTGTCTCATACTGTCACACAAAAATTGGCAAGTTCCTTAGCCAATTTACTGTCTCCAGACAACCTGCATCTACTATGCAATCCATGATGGTAAAGAACCCCTAAATGAATTATTCTTTCCTGCATTGATTGCACAATCCTCATAAGCACATCCAATGTGTGTCTGATTGCATGCGTGCAACCGGATAATGTCACAATTGATAGTTTACTTCCCTTTCACCTAGAACTCAACTGGGTATCCACTGGATCTGACATGCATGCAACTAATAATAGTAAAAACATCAATTGCATGTGAGATAACTGATTGTGAATTAATTAATAATTAATTCACTTGATCTCTCACTAGTGTACCTTCAGTTACAACTAGCACAACTGACTTTAACTCACTTAACTGAGTTAAACTGATTTACAACTTGCATTAACTAATGCACCACTGCAATTCTAACTCTGTTTCAACTAGAATCACTCTGTTATAACTCAAGTCAACCTGCATGTCCCACCAACCAACCTCTTAACTCAAAATTCACTTAGCTAACTGATTTGACACTTCAGTTAACTATTTCCAAGTCCACATTGAGAATAGATTATTGTTTATTATCCAACTAATATTAAGGGATAATAATATTCGACATGCATATATAAATAGACATGCAATATATTAATAGAACTCACACATACATCTATAAATAGACCTCATATATAAATATAATTTTCTCATGCATCTATAAATAGACATCCAGCTAAAAATAGCCTGTGTGGGCCCCACCTAGTGTAGGTTCTTAATTTTCACTAGGATCAAAGATGTTGTTTCCGGATGCCAATTTCACTGTTTCTTGTTGCAAACTTCAACACTCCCTCTCAACAAGAAAGTAATGTCTTTGCATGCGACATGAAAATCATGCATGTAACACTTCTCTAGTGTTTCTCACACATTCAACTCTTGCATGCAACACTTCCGAAATTGAATAACCTCCAAACAACTGAATCATTATAATTCATTTGTCATCAAATTATTCTGACTTCTGCTGAGCTACTGCACATGTCTTCAGGAACCATTGCACTGTCGAAACCTTCATCCATGCACTCTACACTTGTTGCCAACTTTGATCTGCGCTCCAGTATCCAACACTGTCACTTTGATTCCATGTCCTCACGACATCTGACAGCATCAATCCAACTGATATTGATACTGCTTCTCTATGGGCTCCTCGTAGCTAGGTTCAATTCATGATATCCACACCATCTCAATCAATCTTGCCCAAAATTTCTTCTTGGGATTATCCATGCATGTCACCCCACCTCTCACCTGGTGGTATAGCTGCATGCACTCCCTCTGCCCATCTAGCACAAAATTTCTCTACATGAGTGGTTGCTCCCCCTCCATGATCCTCATCTTGTGGCTGCTCCACATCCCGAGGTTCACTCTTACCTGCATGCAAATCCAACTCCCTATCAAGGGTCAATTGCATGGCTTTCTCACACTTCCCCATGGTTGGAAGCTCTGTAGAAATCACATCTACATCAAGTATATAGAGATTATTCACATGAATCCCAATCTTTACTTTCTTTGTGGCTTTATGCTAAAGGAAGGCCTTACCTTCACTAAAGACCACATCATAGCCTTTATCTTCCAACATTGCAATTGAAACTAAATTTTTCGTTAAGCCTGGTACATGCATTACATATTTAAAAAAAAAGGGTTTACCTGACTTCCTTGGGAAAGAAGCAATAAAAATCCTGGTAGTGCTATAAATTTTGTCATCACCCATTTTGAAATGCATCTGGAGGTCCTTCTCCTCCAAGCTACTGAAAATTTCTCTGTCTCCCGTCATGTGGAAAGATGCACCACTATCCAAGTACCACATCAAACTCATTGCACTTGACACCATGCATGCAATAAGTGAGAAGTCAAGCTCAAATTGCAAGGCAAGGGCCTCACCATCTGCAGCTCTAGAAATCATCTTGTTCTTCTTCTTTTATGAACAATTTGTGGCAATATGTCCATGCTCGTGATAGTGAAAACACTTCATTTTGGACATGTTGTGCTCCTTGCCATCTTCACTGGCCTCATATTTAGAATGTAATTTCTTCCCCTTCCCCTTCTTCACCTTGACAGCCAAAGCACAATCCTCCTCATCATCATACTTTGATGAAGAGCCATCTCTAGTGTTCCACCTGAACTCCTCCTGCACCAGATCTGACCACAGTCATTCCCAATCCAAAAAAATTTCCCATATGTTAATAGAGTCTTCATAACTGTGCCAACTCTTAGGAAGTCCTAGGAGAGCCAAACTCACCAAATCATCATAAGAAACACTTATTCCTACACTCCCAAGTTCATCCCAACATTGAAAAAACTTTTTTATGTATACTAGAATAGTGTCGTTCTTTTCCATCTTGATCTTCCTGAGTTTATCTTTGAGCACCAATTTCCTATGGTCGTTGCTGCTTTGGAATAGATCCGTCAAAGCCTTCCACATATCATATGGTGTGGATTTCCCATGGATGCTTGAGACAATGTGGTATCATATTCCCTCCAACAGAATCCTCCTCGCCTTTGCCACTTTCTTTCGCCATGCATCAAGATTTTCAACATCTACAAGATCTGGCTTAGGAACATCTTTTTCAATGAATTCCTTCAAGCCATTATCTTCAAGTACTGCCTCCATCCCGTCCTTCCAAGAAATATTGTTCGATTTTTCCTCTAGTTCATACTCTAACCTCAAGCCATTGAAAGCCATTTCGATCTTGAATCAGCTGTAGCGCCAAGAAAGCCTTTCTGCAAATTCAAATTCTTTCCACCAACAAACTCAGCTCCTGCTTCAAAATTGCAATTTCCTGTGCTCTGATACCATGTATAAATTATAACACAGCTCTGATACCATGTATAAAATTATACAACATGCATGTATATCTTGGATTCACTTGATCTAAAAATTTACTAAAGTTAAATACTGAATCGCTTCTACAAGTATTTTGCGGAATTAAAAAACAACACTTTTGCCAATCACATGAAGCAAAGAAGAATAGATCAAAACCACAACACCAGATGTTCCCAGGGAAAGCTACTGCTCAAAGACCCTCTATCATATATTTTATATTCCAAAAGTAATCATGAAACAATTACATACAAAACTCTTCTCACAAGAGCCCTCAGTACATCAGCTAGTTGCCTCACACTGTCATACAAAAATTGGCAAGTTCCTTAGCCAATTTACTGTCTCTAGACAGACTGCCTCCACTGCGCAATCCCTGATGGTCAAGAACCCATGAATGAATGATTCTTTCTTGCCTTGACTACGCAATCCTTATAGGAACATCCAATGTGTGTTTGGTTGCATGTGTGCAACCAGATAATGTCACAACAGATAGTTTACTTCCCTTTCACCTAGAACTCAACTGGGTCTCCACTGGATCTGACATGCATGCAACTAATAATAGTAAAAACATCAGTTTCATGTGAGATCACTGATTTTTAATTAATTAATAATTAATTCACTTGATCTCTCACTAGTGTATCTTCAGTTACAACTAGCACAACTGACTTTAACTCACTTAACTACATTAAACTGATTTACAACTTGCATTAACTAATGCACCATTACACTTCCAACTCTTTTACAACTGGAATCACTCTTTTATAACTCAAGTCAACCTGTATGTCCCACGAACCAACCTCTTAACTCGAAATTCACTTAGCTAATTGATTTTCCACTTCAGTTAACTATTTCCAAGTACACATTAAGAATAGATTATTGTTGATTTTCTAACTAATATTAAGGGATAATAATAGTTGACATGCATCTACAAATAGACATGCAATCTATAAATAAAACTTTCACATACATCTATAAATAGGCCTCATCTATAAATAGAATTTTCTCATGCATCTATAAATAGACATCCACCTAAAAATAGCTTGTGTGGGCCCCACCTAGTGTAGGTGCTTAATTTTCAGTAAGATCAAGGATGTTGTTTCTGGATGCCAATTTCACTGTTTCTTGTTGCAAACTTCAACGTCCCTTTGATTTTTAAAATTTAACAGTACTTTGAATTATGAATGAGTATATTTATTTTATGATGGCCTGAATAGTGGGACCACAAATCCATGATCTAAGAGAGAAGATGAAAGATAAACCCGGGTGGGGTTAGTTGGAAAAATCAATTAATTTTATGGTAAAAATAATAAGCAAAAGAAGAGGAAGAGTCCAAGATGAACATGAAGAGGAACTGTAGAGAAATTATAAAAAGGAATTTGCACAATAATTCTGGGGTTGGATTTTCTTCTTGATAAATCACATGAGAAGTACAGGAGAAACCTTCAAATTGGAGGGAATGAAATTCATTGGGAAGCCAAAATATAGCATGGAGGAGCTCAAGAAATTCAGAGGAAAATGGGAATGAGTGCTTGTGAAGAATTGGTTGAGAAACCACTCAGGGTGCTTGCTAAAGAGATGATAAATCACTTGATTTTATAACTAATCCCTAACCTCCTTGAGCTAAGTATGACCTCATGCTAAAACTATTGAAGAAATCCCCTTTTTATCGTGGATTTGGCTCACGGGTGACTGCTGTAAGTGATTTTGGCTACAGTAGGTCTATGGTTGGGTGAAAAGCTGAAGTCTCACCTTTAGTTTAGCCATTAGATTTAATGTAATTTTGTGTATTTAGCTGAGAGACATGTATGAAATAATTTCTTTGTGGAAATTTATATGTAATTTTGAATGATGTTGCTTTATTGTGTAATTCTAGTGCATGAAATTATTAAATGTCTAAATCTAATAAGAGATAGCTCGATAGAGCTACAAATATTCTTGCATATGTTATGGATTCAGAGGCCCTTGGAAAAGGCTTTGTATATACTATGTTAAAATCCTTGAATTTTCAAACATATGTGAGTTGAAACCCTAAGCCCAAAATAAATTAGGCTTGAACCTCAAAAGCTCATGTGGTTAATCTCCATGACCACAGGCGAAAGTGATATAGGTCAAGAATTGTTCATTTCCATAGATTTTGCATTGTCATATGACCCCGAATTTTATTCCTCGACAATATCCCGTGGTGATGGGTACAAAAGTGCTGGGATTTTACTTTTGAAAATATGTGGCACTTTGGGTCCCATTGATAGGGAAAACTCCATTGAATCTTCGTCGTTTATTGGTAAGAATTCTCCACCATTGGATGGAACCTAGAGAAATTTCCCTGAATATTTCAAAGTGAGGCAAGATGGGAACTCCCAAGATTTAAATGCTAGGATGGCGTGGCACAATGAGGCCTGTTGATAGGCTTTCAGTGTGTTAAGGTGGAGAAATTAGAAATAAATTATAAAATGAAATTTAATTTTTCCAAGGAGTGGAGGGTTCGGTGGGACCCATGGGAAATGTGGCAGGTGACGTAGGTTAGAGAAATGTGGCAATCTGAGAGGCAAGATACATATCATATGGTTTTGGGGTTTTTTTGGGGCCAAGTGGCATGTAGATGAGTAACACGTGGCACTCCTGGAATGGATTTACGTGGAGGGTGTGACATCACCCCAAATTCTAGACCCCGGAATTTTAGAGAGGAGGCACAATTAATATTGTTGGGATTTTATTCCTAAGGTGATGTGGCAATGGTGGATCCCACACATATACATATGTGAATGTAAGGTGGTGTAACGTGTTGGAGTAGGGGTCTACAGTGGAGGATGGACCTTATGTGATTGGTTGAATTCTCCTTGATGGATTGATGTGACAATTTTTTAGAGTGGGGTTCCAAATAACCCTGAGGTTCTTCCCCAACAATTTAATGGGGGACTGCAAAGGAAATTCCTAGGATTTTATCCTTAGGGTGAGATGGAATATGGGCCCATTCATTAACAAACCCTTTGTAATGAAATGAATACCATGGCACATAGGAACTCCCACATTTCTCGTTGAGTAGGGATCATGACACCACCCTAGTGATTCCTGCAGTGCTTGGTACAATCCTGTCAAGATTTTATCCCCGGGATTACATGGAAAGAAAAGGTCCCTCCAATAAGTTTGGGTACAATTTTTTGTATGAAGCCATGAGGCACTATATTATTAGTGTACGTGGATTATCCACGTGATCCTCGCCGATTTCAATTGAAGGCGTATCAGTGTTTAACAAAGGGGCTCAAAGGGAAACTTCCTCCCGAGACGACATGGTATTGTGGGCCTGTTCATTTGTGGCCCATGCAAATATTTGAGCACTCCCGATAGGTTGAAGTGGTAACATTTAGGTGGAGCCTCCACGTAATCCCAAAGAATTCTCCCTAAGTGGTTTCAAAGAGGGACTCCAAAGGAAATTCCCGAGACTATATTTTTGAGCTGAGGAGGAATAGAGGTGGGGTCCACCATTATATATATGAGTGTGTGTGTGTGTGTGTGTGTGTGTGTGTCTCGCGAGTATGGAAAAATGGGCTTGAACAAGTGAGTAATGAATAAAGTTGTAACTTGGAGGGCCATGCAGTCTCCAGTGGGAACCGCATGGGAGCCACATGGGAAACCTTATTGACATGGCACATGGCTATTGGCCAATCTTTGAAGGCTCCTATATTTTTATTTAGAGGTTGAATCAAGATAAATTTTATACCATCAGAAAGGCCTCAATGATATTATTGCAATGATGTTTCCATTTTAATTTTTGAAGAGTTTGGAAAAGATAAAAAATTTAGACTCTATTTCCATAACTCGAACCCTGGCGGTTGGGTCGACTTAGTAACTCCCCTCTTTATATCTTAGTAGAGGCTAGGGCTATTTGGGGGCATGTTATAAAGTGGTATCAGAGCTTCCAAGTTTAACAATTGGATTAGATGGGCTCTATCGCAGAGGAAACATAGGGATAGTGTGTGTGACTATATTAGAGAGCCAAGTGGTTTGAAATTGGCTTGTTGTAGGTGCTAGGTATAAAACTATGATCATGTCTTGTATATTGATTATATGCATGTGCAAATAAAATGCTATATGAAACATTATAATAAATGGTTATGTTCTAACTTGAGATTTCTTACAGGTCCTAAGATACATTTTGTAAATGTGAAAATTGTAAGTATGATAGGTACATGTTGTTTACTAACTTACCCACTTGAGGTTGAAAATTCCATGATTTCTAGCCTTAATTAGAAGACCAAATTCTTATGATATATTATAAGTTGACCTAAAATGGTAATGATGGTCTTAGTAAGGGTCTTGATTTATAAATTATGTTGTTGGTTATATGTCTATGGATTGCTTGTGTAAGTGGGTGCTAGTTATAACATTATGACTGATAACTATGAGTTGATTTCAGACTGTGTCATGGTTGCTAATCTTGGTAAAATACTGATTTCATTTTAGTTTCATGATGTTAGTCTTGGAAAAAGACAAATTTTTAGTTTTATGATGTTAGTCTTGGTAGAAGGTAGATTTCAAACAATTATAGACATGTTGACTTGATTTTATTGAATATTGGAACATGTGACTGACATGAAAATGAGATGTGTGAACAGGGTGCTTGTTGGGAAGGTTGATAAACCACCCAAGGAGCTTTGTGTGGGATTATAAACTACTCTTAGAGTGCTTGCTATAACTAATAAACCACCTATGACAAAAATATTGCTTGGAATTTCCACAGGGTGCTAGCTAGGGATGAGAAAACATTTTCAGAATGGTGCTTGATGAAAGAGGGTTGATAAAAATCTCAGGGTTCTTTCTATAGGATGATAAACCACTCACAAAGTGCTCTACATAGCTGATAAACCACCCATTACTGTGAAAATTGTGATTTGATTGACTAGCTAATAAACCACCCAAGGTTCTTGATGTTAGGATGATAAACCACTCTTAGAGTGCTTGCCTCAGCTGATAAAATACCTGTGATAAAAATATTGTGTGGAGTTTCCACGAGGTGCTCGCTGAGGAGGATAATAAACCACCCAAGGTGTTTTTTGTTGGGATGATAAACCACTCTTAGAGTGCTTGTCATAGTTGATAAATCACCTGTAATAAAAAGGGAATGTGTGAAACCCAACAAGGTTATGCGACATAGTAGGCCCACACATAAATAAAATGGGACAATGTATGATTAACATAAATGGAAATACACAAACTAAGTTCTAGGTAATAAGGAACTTCAACTAGGAGATGGACTAGGAAGAGGCATCACTGGTGTATGCAGGAGCATTTTCCCTAAAACATGGTGGCATGCATGGATGAAATCGTGGACATGCTAGAAACTACCCATGTGAATAGTGACATCAAAAAATATTAGTGAAAATTTTGTTGAAGATGGAATCAAGATGGGAAAAGATGGAAAATATATGTGTGTGTGTGTGTGTGTGTGTGTGTGTGTGTGTGTGTGTGTGTGTGTGTGGGTGTGTCCATAATTGATTGTATAGTTCTTGACAACCTATGGGATAGTTTGGTCTATGGGGGATAATGGATGTTGATATGGCAACCAGGAAAATGGGGCATACGAGGTTCTCTTGAACTTGAATCTATATACACCCTGGCTGATTTATGATTTTGATATCATGTGATTATAAGCCCCATAATTATGCCCATGTTTATATTATAAATAGGGAATGGTAAAGGATATATTAGCATAATGAAAGAAATTTGATCCGCGACATGATGGGACAAGCATGGATAATTGAAGAAACCACAAACCTAGGATTTGGGTTGTGGATGCACACAGTCAAGCATGGGAATGACACTAGAAGTGGTGTTTACTAATGTCCGTGGATAGATATAGTATGTTCTCTGGATTTTCCGTATTGTTGTGTACATGTTGTACTCTTCCATGTGTATTGTGCATGTGATGTGTTGTACAAGGTTTATTCCTTGTGTTGTATTCTGTGTATGTGTTCCTATAATGTGTTGGCATCTCTGAAAAGGGAAGACCAATAATATCCCAGTAGAAGCACTTTGTATGAAGTTCTTCTTCTAGCATAGTTTCCTCCACATGGTTCATCATGGCAAGATTTTAATATTTCTAGTACTTCATCCTCTTGAACACATCTCTGGATATTTATATCAGGTCCTGTTCAGTACAATTATCCTTCTATCCATGAGTAAGGTGCACTGGCTTTGATGACTGTTGGGTGCCACATTTTGATGTTTATTTTAGTCACATAACCCATATTTTCCCTCTATTTTCCTTCCATGCCTCTCATAAATCATCCATCCTTGCTTGAAATTGACCATCTCAGGTACATTTATCATTTACTCTTCTTGAATTGAATTTTATAAAAGTTTGACATTAAAAGTAATTTTTTAACATAAATTACACGATGTTGCAACTTCCCATAATAACTCCAAGCTTCACATGTGTGTAGGACAATTGGGTGAATTTCAAGATATGTGGGATGATACTCAATGTCTAAGGATGGATAAATTCCTATCTGCCTTCAGAAAAGAGCCTCACATGTGCCCGTTCAACGTTGGTCAAACTAGGCCACTTGTTCAGAAAATCCTATGTTTTTGGCAATAAATCATGAAAATTTTAGATTTTAAGGGATTTTCTTCATATTTCATGGATCTAAAGGTTGAATTTTACCTATTAACAATTATCTAGGATTTCAGAATTTTATTTGATAATTTTAAGTAATTTTGGTTATCAGACCTTTTGTATAAATATGTGGCACTTAAAGTAAGAGAAATGTTATTTTGTGAAAAATGATACTTGACTAAAGTTAATATATTTGGAGCTTTTGGATACCTTCATTGTGTTGTGTGGATTATTTTGATGTTGTTACACAAGCTTTCATAACTGGTTTTCATCCAAGTGTGCAACTGAAGCATGAAGGTGCCCCATTGCCAAGCATGTGCACTTAATCTTTAAATGTATGGTATGATATTTCAAGTTAGTTGTAATTTTGTGATTTAGTTTTATTATTTGAACAATATTGACTATTGTTGGGATTGATAATTATTTTATATAGTGACCTCTTGTAAAGGATCTTAATTTTCTTTCATCTACAACAGTTGAAAATTGTCAAATTGTTCATTTTTGGTAATTCATTTTTATGTTGCTTTGGTTAAAATCACTTGATAACATGAAAATGTTGTTATTCTCTTGAAAACTTTATGAATCCATCTCTTGTAAGGGAGCTTAAAATTTACTTTCTTACATCATCCAATATCTCCAGTTAGTCTATAAGTATTTCCAAGTACAAGTGTGTTAAAAATTTGCAATTCAAGTTAGTTTTAGTAATTAGTCTCTAATGCATATATTTTGGCATGCTTCCAAGTTCATGAATTAGAGGTTGATAATTAAATTTATGATCTGATTTACACCCCTAAATTGGACCAACATTATTGGCGTTGTTATCGGGGAAGCACATTTAGAGACTAAAATCTTAGTTAATTCATTTAGATTTCCTTTAAAAAAAAAAAAAAAAACAAATTTTAGTTTTTAGTCTATTTATGATTCTTTATGCCTAGACAAAAGGATGAAAAAGTTAGATATACAAAGCAATACCCCCTAACTAATACTCAACCATTGGTGGAGTAGGACCATCTACATCTTAACTAAATAAACCAATTGCTATAGGATCAACTTTGGAAGAGTTAGAAGAAAAACAACATTCTGGGAAAAGGTTAACGTTTATTGACAGACAAACTTTGTTGGCCTATGAAGTAAGGAGAAAACAAGCACAAAAAAGAACATATTCTATAGGAAAACAAAGATAAATTAAGAAACTCATTGTTCAACCTATCCTTGAACAATTCGAACATGAGACACATTCTTACTGAAACAACAAAAAACGTTAGAGAAGACTCTTGAGGAAAAAACTGAAAAAGAAATGGCAGAAGAAGCGGGATCCAATATACCAGAAGGAGGATAAAGAGAATTAAATCCAGAAAAACGACAAGAATATGAAAGAAAACGACGAGAATGGGAAATACAAAGGAAATCAAAAGAGGAAAAAAAATAGAAAATAAAAACAAGAGAAGGGAAGATGAAAGAGCATAAAATGAGAAAGAAGAACAAGAATCTAACTTTGGATTTCTAATATTAGACACTAGTGGCATTTTGGGAGAAGAGGTAAAAATGAAAAGTATTCCACCCTCTGTTCTACCAAAATTTTATGGAATGGGTTCTGAATATCCTAACTCATTCTTGTTTGAATTTGATATTCTATGTTGTACCTATGGTTATATTGACGACACTCATAAGCTTCGTCTCCTTCCCGCAACTCTTAAATCATCTCCATTAAAATGATTCATGGGATTAGGTGAACATACTATTCCTAGTTGGGATTCAATGAGAAAAAATTTTCTCAAGAAATATCAACCATATTGTAGATCAAGAGATTCAAAGGATGATATTTTTAGAATGACTCAACAAGAAGATGAAATTTTAAAGGAATATGTACAAATTTTTCCTTATAATTTACAAAAATCTAAAAATCATTCTTTAAATCAAGAAATCATCCGAACAATATTTTTAAAAGGGATACGAGATGAGTATATAGATGTGCTTAATGTGACGGGAAAAGGATATATTTATTATTTACCATTTGAAGAAATTGTAGACTTATGTCAAAAATACTCAAGAGGAAAGGCTAAAACTGGAAAAAGAGATACAACTTCTAGAATTACCAAATTAGAAATAGGAAGCAAAAAAAGGGTTGAACTTGGAAATTTATTTCAAGATTTCAAAACTAATCTCTTAAGTACACTGGGAAAACAAGTTGATATACTAAAAACAAGAAAGAAAAAATAAGAACAAAATCAAGTATTATCAATTTTCTATCCTAAATGTAAAAAGAAGCATTCATTGAAATAATTTCCTTTAGAAAATATTCATGTTTGTGGAATTTGCACATAAAATCATGCAACTGATAATTGTCCAAAGCTGAAGGAATTTCAGGTAACCCAAATGCAATAATGTCAAGGAATCGAATCTATTTACTACCTAACACCAAGAATACCTTGGCAGCCACAATTTGCAAGTATGCCTCAAAATCCCACTCAACGATTTGCTAAGAAATTTCCTCAAAATTATCAATATCCTATTCAAAACTTATGGAATACTCCTATGCCTTGGAAGGCTTGGAATCCTTAGCAAACCCGAAACCAATATTCTCAAGGTTTGCGAGGATATGCTTATGGAAACCAACGTCCTCAACAATTTTACCAACAACCATATCAAAAACCATACTCACAACCATATGAAAAACCATCATTTCAACAACAATACCAAAAATCATATCCTCAACAACCTCTTCGATATCAACAATTCCAATAACCCCAAGACAAAAATCCATTTCCTCAACAATCATTACTTGCACCACCATTAACCCAACCTCAGTAGCTTCAGCTACCATATAACCAACCACCACCTAGACCAACTCAATTACTCTCCCAACCAGTGGAGAATTTGAGTAATAAAGTGGAAAGACGAATATATAATGCTGAGGAAGGAACATCATTTCCTACATATTCAATCCTTCCTATTCAAGATATTCACTTAAAGTCTAGAATGTTTTTACAAAATGACTTTTCTATCATCATATAAGAACAAATAGAATATGAGAGGAATCCTAAAAAATATAGCACAAAGCATGTACTAAAATATAATCAAATTCAAAAGAATAAAATGATAATGACTCAAACACCTCATTTTCTAGAAAGGTTAGTTGAGAAAAAATATTTAATTTCTCTTCCCGAATTTTATATCTTAGATGAATTAAAAGATGCTCATGTGGAAATTCCTTTATTGCAAGCTATTACAAAAAGGAATTCAAGGAATTATGTACAAAGAAAACTTGAAAAAGAAAGAAAAATCCACCAACAATTCATGTGATTGGAAAATTAGCTAGCGTCGTGTCAAAAAATAGTACAATTGAAAAATATGTTGATCCAGGAATTCTAATGGTAACAATTACTATCAACAATAATTCAGTTCCAAAAACTTTGATTGACTTGGGAGAAACTATTAATTTGATGACAATAGAAATAATGAAATATCTGAATCTGCAAAATCTTTGACCAACCACTACAATTTTGGAACTAGCCGATATCATAGATCTAAAGTAGTGCCAGAAGGAGTGCTTGAAGATATCATAGTTTTCTTGGATTTGTGGGAATATCCAATACACTTCTTAGTTCTTCAACCAAATTCAAATCTAGGAGGACACCCATTAATTCTTGGAAGACCTTGGTTGGCCACAGATGATGCCTTCATTGGTTGTAGATTAGGAAGCATGATTATTTCACATGTAAATGAAAGAAAACATATAACACTTTATCCTCCTGCTCAATCACCTTCTTTATTATCATGGCCTAATGAAATAGAACAAAAAAAGGAAGAAGTAATTCAACCTATATTAAGTATTAATCAATCTCTTGATTTTAGGGAGGAGAATAATGAATACTTGATATATTATTTCATTTCGGAACCAACTATTTAAGAACAATTGAGAACCATTCAATACATTGATGTAGATCAAATTCTAGAATAACATTTAAAGGAAAATTGCACAATAAATTCTCTACAAATGTCATTTAATGTTGTGTTTCCTGTTAATTCAATCACACATTGTCAAAGAAAAACAATTGAAATCAGTCATGGAAAATGTATTAACATTGATAACAGTTTAGAACCATCACAAGAAGAATAATTGATAGCATTGTTAAATAAATATTCAAACTCATTTGCTTGGGAATACACTGATATTCAAGGAATTCATCCTGAAACATGCACTCATCATATCTACACATATGATAATGTAAGACCAATAAGGAAGCCTCAAAGAAGAATGAACACAATGTTGAAAGAGATAGTTATTTGCAAAAAATATTAAAGGTAGGATTTATCTACCCTATCTATGACATTCAATGGGTATCTCATTTAGTCATGGTTCCAAAGAAGAATGGAAAGTGGAGAGTTTGTGTAGATTATCGAGAACTAAATAAAGAAACTCTTAAAGACCATTTTCCATTACCATTCATAGATCAAGTCTTATACTCATTAGCTGGGAAAATGTTTTTCTCCTTTCTAGATGGATTTAATGGCTACAATAAAATTAAAATAGCATTATAATTTTAGGAAATAACTACTTTTACCAGTCCTGGGGTACATTTTCTTACAATGTGTTACCCTTTGGATTTTATGATGCACCAACTAATTTTCAAAGAGCAGTTCTAGCTATTTTTTCTAATTTAATACATGAATGTGTAGATGTTTACATGGATAACTTCTATGTCTATGGAAACACTTTTGATTATTTCTTCAAAATTTTGGAAAAAGTTTTAAAAAGATGTATTGAGACCAACTTAGATCTCTCAACAATGAAAAATGTTTTATGATGTTAACAGAAGGAATAGTGTTGGGTAATCATGTTTTATCTTTAGGAATAACAGTTGTCCAACAAAAATACAAATAATTTTCAATTTATTAAAACCTACAAATCAAAATGAAGATGTTTCCTTGGATATGCAAGTTATTATAGAATGTTCATTGAAAATTACAGTAAAATAGATTTTCTGTTATTCAAATTACTTGAAAAAGATATATAATTTCATTGGGATGATAATTGTCAAAAAGAATTTGAAAAGCTTAAAGACAAACTATCCACAAGACTTATCTTGAGAGGACCTATTTGGACTTTAACATTTCATATCTCTACCCATGCATCAGAAACTGCATTAGGGGAATCTCTAGGTTAAAAAAGAGAATCATATGACTTATGTTATTTATTTTATTAGCAAAAATATAACCCTTGCAGAATTTAACTACACAATTATTGAGAAAGAAATGTTGGCAGTAGTTCATGTTGTGAATAAATTACGTCATTTCATCACAGGTTATGAAGTCTTCACCCATACAAATAATTCTGCCATCAGGTTTTTGATGAATAAACCCATTAATAATGGCAGAATAACAAGGTGCTTATTATTGATGCAGGAATTCAACATCACTGCCCTAGATAGACCTGGAAGGGAAAATCAAGTGACAGATTTTATCTCTCGATTACATACACGTTGTGAGATTTTTCCTATTTCAGATAAATTTCCTGATGAAAATTTATTTGCAATATCAGTTATAACTTCATGGTATGCTTATATAGCTACCTTTTTATCAACATGAAAGTTACCTCCACATTTTACATCAAAATAGAACATATAAACCTTCTTCAAGCCCCAAAGAACCCTCAACTAGCTATTCAGATCAGCCAAAGACTGGAATGATCCCATGTTGAGCTCCAGAGTCTACAAGATCCCCTCCTCATGTGGGAAATCTTACATAGGACAAACCGAGAGGTGCTTCAAAACTCGACTGAAAGAACACATGGTGGACAACATCCACAACTGCGTTTCTAAATCTGTCATAGTTGAGCACTCCCATTCTACCAAGCACCTCATTTTCTTTGACAAATCCAAAATCTTGGCCCCTGCTCCATTCCATTCAATTCGGGCCATTTGGGAAGCCCCAAAGATTGAAAAACATCCTAATAATTTTAATGGAGATGATGGTTATCATCTAAGTCAATCATGGAAACCTACCATCCATTTTCTTTCATCGAAGCGTTTATCCTCTAAATCAGACTCCTGCAAATCCTTAACCTTTCCTTAATTTTAATCTATTAGGCTCTTGTTTTATTTACCTTTTAATTAGTTATTTATCATTTATTCTCCTTCGATAACCATTTTCTTAATTTCTCCTTCATAATTCAACCTTAATGTCCCATTTACATTTTTTGTCCTTTCTTTATTAATCTTGGTGAAAATATTTAAATTTATTTATTTCATGTAAATCCATTAATTTAATTAATTTATTACCCTTCGTTGTTTTTAATCTAGGATCTATTTCATTTTAATTTCACATTCATTTCAATAATCTCCTGCTAGCCAAAGGCTAGTTTCATTTAAATAAATAATTAAATTCATTTGGTTCATCTTATTTATCTGGTAAATTCATTTAATTTATTTTAATTTAATAATTTCAATTATTTAACTTTAATAATTTGAATAATTTATTAATTTAATAATTTGAATAATCTCACTTTTATTTTAATCCAATAGTCTCAATTATTTAATTTTAATAATAAAATTTTATTAAGTTAATATCTTCAATTTCACATTTATTTCTATAATTTCCTAACAGCTAGTTTCATTTAAACAATTAAATAATTAAATTTATTTGATCCAATTTATTTGATTCATCTAATTTATTCTGTTAAATTCCTTTATTTTATTTTAATTTAATAATTTTAATAGTTTTAATTTTTAATTAATTTATTAATTTCAATCATTTAATAATTTTAACAATTTTTATTTAATTTAATTTTTATAATCTCATTTAACTAATTTCCTTTTATTTGACTAATTCATCTTATTTAAATTATTTAGTTTCTCCAAACGGCTAATCTCATTCCTAACTTTCGTCTATTCTTCCCCTAGCTAACGGCTAGTTCTCTCATCTGCCCTATATAATATGGTCCAACACTCTTCCTATCGCATATCAAGCTTTTGCTGCTAAAGATGGGTGAAGTGTTTACCTGAAACATCGAGCCCCTCGATAAGAATACAAAGGATTCTAGAAGCTCTCATCAAAATATTTATTAACTTTCTCTTTGAAGAAATTTTTGTAAGATTTGGAGTTCCCAGAGAAATTGTTACTAATTGAGGCACATAATTTACTTTTGAACTGGTGCAAGACATAACAAAAAAGTACAATATCAAGCATCAGAAGTCTACACCCTATCATTCACAATAAAATTGCCAAGTGGATTCTACTAACAAAACTTTAGAAACAATTATGACTAAGACAGTTCGAATGAATAGAAAAGATTGGTTAGAAAAGCTTCACAAGGCTTTATGGGCATATATAATCACTTGGAAAAATACAACAGGTTTCACTCCTTATCAACTGCTATATGGTAAGAAATTACTACTCCCTACTGAGTTTTAAATTCATACTTACAAGTTAGCAGTTGATTTAGGGATGGATTTAGATGAAGCACAAAAAGAAAGGGTGATGTAGTTAAATTAATTAAATGAAATGAGACAAGCAATAGTACAACATACTTTTTTGATTCAATAACAGAGAGCAACCTAGCATGTTAAATTCATCTAGGAGAAATAATTTAAAGTAGCTCACTGGGCCTTATTATTTGATTCCAAATTTAAAGACTTTCAAGACAAATTACAAGTCATTGGCTTGGTCCATATAATATTGAAGAAATTTATGATCTGACACAAAAATTCAACCAAGGCAGGTCTAATAAGAGAATTCATGGGTTGAGTGTTGATGAATGAAGAACGCTAGGTTTTATGCAGGCGCTCCTCTTCTCTTCGTCGCCATCGCGTTGCAGCTCAGCCCTGAGGACCATGGCGGCTTGAGACCACTCCTGCCTTAGTCGCTTCACAAATCACACCATGAGTACACCAGTATTGGTGTTAGGGCTAATATGGTTGGCGTATGGTCCCCAGAAAGATCTTCCCTCTTGATCGCAGACCTGGATGAGGCCCTCCACATTTTCAAGTCCGATGGATCCCCCGATCTTGAAGCTCATGGCGGCCAAGGTCCATTCGTGCTATCGCCACTCCATGGGCCAAACCTCGATAGCAGCAGTCCTAGAGATCGGGTGTATATTGCAGGTGTTCAAACCACAGACTACTCAACACCTTTCATTGCAAACAAAGATGAGGTTCTCTACTGCATGAGGGTTGGCAATGCTCCAATTGGTTGGATTTTTACAAATCTCAACCCCAATGTGATGTTGGAGGACTGCAGCATGCTGTTCGACGGTAAGAAAAGCATCGGTTGCTTCGACCAGCCCATGCATTCAAAAATATCCTCTGTTCACTGCATGACCCCAGGGTCTCTTCACCAGGGCGGCCATCTCTCACTAGGGAAGGCTAAATGAATTTCAGTGACCAAGAACAATAATGAGCCATCAATGTTTGATACTCTGGCCTCTCCGATGAGTTTTGACAATGAGGGCTCCCCAGATCTGCCTACCCTCTCTTTCCAGATACAAATTTTTCTTTTATCTTGCAAAACTCTAATTCTCTGGGTTCAATCCATGGATCTGGTGAGATCCCTCTCGCAGGCCCTGGAACTCAAGCTGATGATACCTTCCACCTCTCAATGACTTCTTTATATAGGTAAACAACCTGAGGACTCTCTTCCGCTTTTATTCTATAATATTGAAAAGATGCCTTGGTGGTTTTAACCCTCCGTCTGCGAGGAGGGGCAGTTGGGAAGTCGCCCTCTACCCAAGCCTTCTCTTACAAGGATGTTGTCCATGCATAGCCTTCTAATAGAGCCGCACAACCCACGGAAAAATATGCTCAACCTATGGAGGCTCCCAAGCCTTTCTTGGTGGAAAAATCGGAGGACGTGCCTTCGATGGAAATTTCCCACCCAGAACTTGAAAACCAACATCAAATGTATGCATAATCTACCATTATTTTCCATTTCAATAGATTATGGCCTCACACAGCATATCTATATCAGTGGATTCACTCCATTTGGACCAACAACATCAAGGTTATCTTCTGCTTGAAGGGTTTCTTCATAGTTCTGTTTGATTTCAATGAGGATTATCAAAAGGCCTTAGCTCGTGGTCCATGGTGTTGGGGAAAACCAGGGCTATTCCTCACCCCCTAATTCCCAAATTTCGACCCTTCCACGAGAGTCATTACCAAACTGCCCATTTGGGTCATGCTTAAAAATATGCATGCTCATTTATGGCACTTATCTATCTTCCAAGAAATTGGAAACTCTCTGGGTATCTTTCTGGCAACGGATCCCTCTAGGGGAGAGAAAGGCATATACACCTATGACAGAATTTGTGCAAAAATTGATCTAAGTAAAGGTATGCCCGCTCAAGTCATTCTCAAAGTGGGTGAATTCCTTTAGACTCAGACCTTGGATTATGAGAACACTGTGTTCTGATGTTGTCACTGCCATCAAACATGGCATCTTCAGAATTCATGCACCATATTCCACGCCCAACAGAAAAGAGGTAATCACAAACTAAAATATAAAATCTGGAAACCCTGTGATCTACCTCCCATGGATGACATCGAATCCTTTAGCTCAGATGAGGAGGTGATTGAAGAAGATGAAGAGGTAGCAATGTCGGAGAAGGAGATGGCATCGATAGCCCTGGGGGACCTAATGCTATCTCGAATTCTCATAAATGAACTCATGAGTCTGCCTCCTCCGACTCAGATAAGGAGACTCCTCCTGTGGTCAACAACAATCATCAGGTGGCTTTAGCCCACCTGCCCAATAATGTTTGGGTTAACGTTACCAAAAATAAAGGAAAGAAATGTTGTATTGATGAATCTACCCATTCTGGGTAGATTCTTGTGCCTAAATCTCTTGGTCCCCTTGTTTCTATTCTTGATACTCTATGTTCTCTCTTGGCTATGTCCTGAGACCGACGTTGATATCTGATCATTTTTGGTTCCCTGCTTTTAAGTCCCTCTTGTTTGTAACTCCATTTTTTACTATATGATTTTAATAGAATCAACCTTATTCAGAAAAAAGAAAATAAATATTGAGGAAATTTTTCAGAATGTCTTAGTCAAGGTCAAAAAAATTGATGAATAATGTTTGAACACCTAATCCTCTATGGGTAGGTGTGGAATGCGAAAAGTCACAATGGAGTCCAAGTGACCTTGGAATGTGAAACCAAGAGTCACACCATTGTACTATAAATGTACATCATGTATAATGGAAAAATAAGAAAGCCTCACGCTTATCTTTCATTGTGAGTTGAGTCTTGTGTGTGTGTTTTCATCCTTTCTCATACACCATGTGTGTGTTTTACATGGTGTTTAACATGGTATCAGAGCGGGTGATTGTTGGCCCTGCTCCAAATTGAGTGAGCCATTTGTGTTTATGGCCTGTGCATATCTGCAAAAATTATTGACATTTTTGCAGCACTCAGAGTTTCTGCAGCAGTGTTTTTGCCACCATTCAGAAGTGTTTTGAAGAGGAGCAACATTCAAAATCCCAGTGTTCAGAATTTGGTTTGGAGAAAAGCAGCATTGTGTATCTGAAGGTTTTCTCACTGCTCATTTTTCCTGCAATTTTTGCCTATTAAATTTTGTATTTTGGAGAGCTGCTGGAAAATATTTTCTGCTGCTGGATTTGTTTCTGCTATACATTTGGAAAAATTCTGCTGTCTCTGAAAATTCATTTCTCCTACTTTCCTTTCCGCTGTTTTAATTCAAAAAAAAATTAAAAAATTAAAAAAAATAATAATTTCTCTCACTTAGCCTTTCGGCCCCCCCTTCCCATCCTGCAATTATTTTTACAGTTCTACGCTTACAACTCCATTTACCCTCTACCTATACCTCACCTCACGCCCACGGTAACTCCCTTACACCGCCCCTTCCGACTCACAGTTGCTACAACACACGGCTTAACATCCCTACGCCCTATGCCCCTTTCTCCCTACGCTACGCTTCACACTCAATACGGCACACCCCTCACACTACTCACAACTGCAACCTCACTCTCCAACACTCAACTACCCCTCGACCTATGCGGCTTCCACTCCATCTCAAACTCTGCAACTATCCTACCCGGCTATTACCCCCTCACCACCTACTCAGCCCTTGGCCTTTCGGCCCCTCTACCCTTCCCTCACGTCTCCACACTACTCTACGCAAATCCCCACCACCTACGCTACTCTGCAGTACGCCCTCTCCACTACCCACTACCTGCGCCTCTGCCTGCAACAAAAACTCCCGACCCGACCCCATATGCACTCCGCCCCATCTGCAAACTTCCCTCTGTGCTCACCCAAACGCTCATCCCTACGACCACGCCCTCACAACAATTCTCCCCTTTTGCACAGCAATACACCTCTCCCTACGCCATTCACTCAACCCTCAACTTTCAACCCCTCCTCCTCGCTCTCAACCCTACGCTATACACTCCCTCCCATACGGCCTTTCGGCCCTTCTTCTCCCACCTGCAATCTGCCCCTCCCAACAGCACTCCGCCCCTTGTCAATTTTTTTTTTTTAATTTAATTCAATTTTTAAATTTTTTAAATCCCCATCCCTTTTCTTTTAAATTCCCTCTCCATTTAATTCGTTCCCCTCCCTTTTAAAGTTAATCCCCTCCCTCCATGACTTTTTAAAAATTCGACTTTTTATTTTTAAATTCCCCCATTTTTAATTATTCCCATTAATCTACTTTTTAATTAATTTATTTTTTAATTAATTTTTAATTAATTAATTTAAAAAAAAAAACAGCAGAGAGAGAGAGGAAAGAGAATATGAACAACAGAAAAGAGGAAATGACATGTGAGCAAATGGACTAAATACATAGAGAAAATTGCAGATTTACATTTTATGATTGTGGCATATACAAGAGAGTGTTTTTCTGAATAAATTGACATTTGAAGACGAGTTGTTATTGGTACAAAACAGCTCTTTGAAGGAAAATTCAGCTGCCTTAAAGGCCTCTTGCACAAGTGTTTTCAGCTGCACATTTGCAAAATATTTTTGCAGGAATATTGTATTGAACTGACATTGTATTGCTTCTTCATAGTTGCAATCAAGATTTGAAGTGTATTTGAGTTGTTGATGTTGGAAAAATTGTTGATTTTCCTCCATCATTTAAGGAGTTGACTTTGTACTTTGAGATTTCTCTTGAGTCATTTGTATTTCTTGAAATCAAGTTGAGTCACATTGTAAACGGGTTCATTTTCGGTTGAAGCCGACACCCTTTCATTTTTTGAGCCTAAGTTGTTGAAATGGCTAAAATCAATGAGGCATTAGTGTTGTTGAATAACCTCATTCATTCCAATGTTGATGACATGATAAAAATGAGCAAGGATGCTCTTTGTAATATTCGAAGTTTTTTGCTAGATGCACATGAAAATATTAAGTTTTTGCAGTTGGAATCTCAGCTCCAACGAGATGAACTTCAGCAAAAGAGTCACCATTCTGAACCTGTTTCTGTTCAGAACATTGTGAAAGACTCCCATCAGCAGCAAGTCAGCAAAGTTGCAGTTGATTCCCATTCAGTTCCTTGTACTAGAGCAGATTTACATACAGATGCAGCAGTTCAACCTGCACTTCTCAAGCCCATCATCAGACCTTGGGAAGAGCTTGTCCACAACAAGCATAGAACTGGTCTTGGATATGACAAGGATGTGTCCTTTCATATTCCAGACTACACCAAGCCCATCATATTTTAGAGTGTCAGATTCCTGTATGACAGTTCACCTGCAGCTGTTCCAGATCCTGTTCCGCTTCCATAACAACATCATATTGTAAAATGCCAACACTGTGATCGAGTTGGCCATATGAAATATAATTGTTTTTATCTTCATCCATGCAAGCACTGTGGTCGGCACACTCATTCTTCAGACAGATGCTTCAGAAACAAGCCTCGTGCAAGAACCAAGATTCATCTTGGATGGATCGCTTCTTGGCAATGGGCATCAGCAGCCAAGAAGATATTTAAGACACATCTCAGAACATGCTCACAGATATTGAACAAATTTGCAGTTGAGTTTTCGCCATCATCTCACCTTGTCCCTGACAGGGGAGAAAATGGTGGTCATGTACAAGCTTCGACGACAGATCAAGCGAGCCTGAGCCACAATCTGTCATTCCATGTTCAGAGTTGTAGCTAGTAGTTCAAGGGAGCCTGAGCCACAATTCGTCATTCCGGATTCAGAGATGTAGCCAGAGACACGGATGCCCATGAGCATGCCTTCGGTTGGTGGACAACCTTAAACCATCATCTTTGGTTGGTGGATAACCTAAAACCATCACAGGTAGTAGACCTCCCTTCTTTTAGGTCGAAGGTCTCCCTTTCATATATGAGGAACACTTCCTCTAGCAGAAGCCTTCATCTTCTTGCCAGTTTTGGTTGAGTTCCAGGAAATGCTTCAAAGCATTCCAGAGTTGTTGGTAATCCTAAAACCATCACAAGTAGTATACCTCCCTTCTTTTAGGTTGAAGGTCTCCCTTTTTTATGAGGGACAATTCCTCTAGCAGAAGCCTCCAGCTTCTTTCCAGTTTTGGAATTGTTCCGGGAACTGCAACAAGTTTTGCGTTCCAGTGTTGGTGGTCATCCTTAAACCATCTCTTTTTCCAACATTTAAGAGAGTTGATTCAGCCCAAGTGTTGCCATGTATACTTTGCAGATTTGTATTACCACTCTTTTCTTGGACTCACACATACCCCTTCGGATTAAGGGGGGATGTTGGAACACCTAATCCTCTATGGGTAGGTGTGGAATGCAAAAAGTCACAATGGAGTCCAAGTGACCTTGGAATGTGAAACCAAGAGTCACACCATTGTACTATAAATGTACATCATGTATAATGGAAAAATAATAAAGCCTCATGCTTATCTTTCATTGTGAGTTGAGTCTTGTGTGTGTGTGTTCATCCTTTCTCATACAAATAATAAGTCTCATTTTTGGTTAATGGACATAGGCTAAAACTCTATAATAAACCTATAAACAAATAATACTTTTTGTAGGATATTTTACAACAAAATGAGATGGAGGTACTGGAAAAACACAATCTTGTGTCTACCTTACCTCCCTCTTGAATAAAAAATTAAAAAATAATAAATATATAAAAAATAATAAAAAATAAAAAGGGGTTTAGTTGTGAAAACCGGGCAACTGGCACAATATAAACCAAAATTCTCATTGGAAAACTAAGTACAATCAGCCAATCAGAATTCACAAAAAGATCTACCATTTACTTCTGAAATTTTCATCTGAATAAGTTCAAGTTTGTTGGTAGTAAATAATTGTTTTTTATTTTCAAACATGACTTGAGGACAAGTCAATTCCTAAGTTGAGGGGGAAGGCACACAATTTTTAAGTTTTTCCTTCTTGAAAGTCTTTTTAGAATTATGCACTATATTTTGAATAACATCTCATTTTCAGAGGGACCTGTATGATCAGACAGAGGGACCTAAATTTGCAAGCATCAATACTATCTTTTGAAGACATTAAAGTTTCAGAGGGACCTGGAATGTTACCTTGAAAACATCTTTAGCAGAGGGACCTATAGCCTACTTTAGTAGTGAAACCTGAAAACAATTCAAGCAATTCATGAGGTCTAGAACTCCACGAATGAACATTTGAAGATAATGGCAACAACTCCAAGATAAGGAAATTTAGAAGAGAATACATGAAGAAGATTCTCCAATCAAATCAACCACAAAAGCAAAGACAAATCATGACCAAGGAAGAAATTCAAAATCCGCAAGAGAAATTTCTTTTTAATGTTTTACTTTTGAAAAAATTATTCATTTAAAAGTAATGATAGTGTACCCCTCTTAATCATTATTTTCCCCTTTCATATCCCTTCCCTTCATTTACAAGATCATTCATTTCATTTACCTTTCCCAAAATGAACATGGAGATATAAAGGAAAATTGTCAATATTGGTCACAAATATTAGTCTTAGAAGAAGCAAAAGGATTGCCTAAGATACAAGAAGTATTTTCTTCAAGGACAATCATAATAAGGGTCTACATCATGGCACAAGGTTTCCTAAAACAGGGCATCAAGAAAGAAGTGCAAATTTTTCAACATAGAGTGGTCATTCAAGAAAGAGAATTTATTTTTAATGTTGACAATTTCATTTGTCAACATATGAGAATCAATTTCATTTAAAAAAAATGGTCTTTGGATGCAAAACGTTTGGCTTAGGATAAGAGAATATGATTCAAGGAAGTATGGATGCACATGTTTCAAGAAAAAGGAACATGATTTAAGAAACAATCATGAATGTTGATTTAAATGATACCTATAAAACTTCATTACGCTTATTATGCCTAAATTTGATTATGAAATCATGTTATGGTGATACGAATACCTCTATCCTAATCCATCTTGCTTCATAATTTGACAAAGTCTCTATGGGTTGAAGGATTACTAATGTTGAAATAAGTTGAATACCATGACCTAATATAACAACTTGGGTACTTCATAATCATTTTGAAAAGTATATTGATCTCTGACTCTGCAACACACCCTTGTCATAATTTTCTATATGAATCCAGCAGAGAAGAACAGGGACTCAATGATGAAAAATTAACTCATGACCACACTGAGGAGTCAACACTTCGATTTACATGCCCAACTCTGTCAAAACGATGTTGGCTCCATAAGGTAATCCCCGTAACCATTTTCTCATATTTCACAATCAAAATTTCACTCACTCAATGCCATTTTAACGATGTTGAAAAATATGTATTCCTCCAACATATGTATTTCCCGAGAATCGAACCTTGGCTGCGTAGAAACCTGAATTGTCTTCTTGTGTCAAGTTTTGCGCCTTCCTCATCACTGATTATGCCCATAACTTAATGTAAGAGCTTCCCACCATAAAAAACATGATTTTTATGTTGAAAAATGAAATTGTCCAACATAAAATCACTTCCTTTTCGCTAAATCAAACAGAGTGCTGAAGATTTTGAAGGAAACATATATTTTGGGTGATTTGGGTGACTTAGTGTGAGGAGTTTGAAATCAAGAAAGAACTGACCTCAGGAGGTAAGACAATCTTATTTTTAAAGAAAACCACTGTAAGTATGTATTTTTATGTCAATCTTCTTAAAAAAAAAACATTTTGCTGAAGTAGAGAAGGAGCAGGAAGCAAAATTTTCGGATGACCAATTACAAAGAACAATTTTTTTTTTTTAATTGGATAAAAAAGTAAGGAAACTTTCATATGAACCCTAATTGATGCAAAATCATTAATTTGAAAACAAAAAATTGAGGAATTTTTGTTTTCTTTTTAAACATAGAAAAAAACTAGGATATTAATAGTTTTGTGTGAAAAATTGTGGCTCAACAGAGAAGGATATTTTAGAAAAATTCTACAGACAAAGAAAATATTGTTTTTCATCATGGTGTCTAGGGTGAACCAGTAAGATTTGATGCCACATCAATCCATAAATATTGTCTAGAACTCCTTGAAAGAAATCATTGGGTTTAATTTCTTAAATAAATTGATGGATACAATGAGAAAGTTTGTGTGGAATTTTCTTCTTCCTTTGACGGTGAGAGGGCATTAGTAGGTAATCTAACCATATTATTATTAGAATACATTATGGCACAGGTGAATAGAATACCTCAAAAAGGATAAAGATACTTCAAAACTAAACAATGAAAATATAAATCTTGGACTCCATTTTTATGCAAATCCAGAGCATCATATGTTAACTAGAAGAAGGGGATTTCAAGAAGCTAGTTAGTTCATCCCTGAGATGAGATGGATTAAATTATCCAAAAATTCATCACACTTGAGGGAAGATTCAATATAATATGCTTGTATCACATTAAACTTTTACAACATTTTAAAGGTGACCGTGAGATCAATAGGACTTACTTTTTTACTACAAAGCCTTTCTAAAATAGCTAAAGGAGTCCAAAAGAAAGGTAAAAACATGGAAAAAATCCTTCATGATCATGGCCTCATCAATATGATTGTTATGCATGACTTACAAAAGCAAAAAATTTCATGGAATCAATTTGTATTAGGTAATGATTTTGAAAATATGGAAGAAGACTCAAGGGAAGAAGACATTTTCATTATAAGTGATAATGAAGAAGTAAATCTTCCTAAGGCGAAAATCTCAAAACAACCTATGGAAAAGAGAAATTCGAGAAGTATGATAAAAAGATAGGAAGAGCTTCAACATAAAGACAATATATTTTAAACTTCTGAAAGAAATTCCAGGAAGCGTCCACATGCCCAAAAAGGATAGATAATAGAAAAAGATGATGAAGCACAAAAATTTCAATATGATTACCTTCAGGCCTTAGAGGAGAAATAATAAAGGGATAAACATTAAGATGAAATGATAAATGATATTCCTATTGATGAGAAAGATTCATAAATTTCAAGGAAAGTAAAAAGCAAAGGACCTTCAAAGAAGAATAAGAGAATTAAAAAATTGAAACAAACTATGAAGGAGATGGATATCCTTGAAATACATCTTAGAAAGGAGAATAAACAATTGAAAATTCAAATTCAAAGAATTCAGAAGGAAAATGAAAGGTTGAAGAAGAAAAATAAGAAATTCCAAATACAGGAAAACTTAATTTCCAAGCAAGCATACAAATGGTATCAACAGAAGAAGGCAATAAAGGAAAAATACCATAAGTTAAAAATTCTTCACATTTCTCAAGCTAATATGGAAATAATATTATAGGAAGTAGAGGTGGTGGAGGATCAGTGACAAGGCATCAGAGACAATTTGTGCATGGGGACATGCAATATCTTCCTCTTGGGGGAATGTTGGGTGCCACTTTTTTATGTTTATTTTAGTCACATAACCCAAAATTTGCCTCTATTTCCTTCCATGTCTCTCATACATCATCTATCCTTTCTTGAAATTGACCATATCAGGTACATTTATCATTTAATTTTCATGAATTGAATTTTGGAAAAGTTTGACATTAAAATTAAAATTTTAACAAAAATCACATGATGTTGAAACTACCCGTAATAGCTCCAAGATTCACACGTGTGCAGGAAAACTGGGTGAATTTTGAGATATGTGGGATGATCCCCAATGTCCAAGGATGGATAAATTCCTATCTTCCTTCAAAAAATAGCCTCATATGTGCCTGGTCAACGTTGGTCAAACTAGGACACTTGTTTAGAAAATCCCTTGTTTTTTTGCAATAAATCAAGACAATTTTGGATTTTAAAATATTTTCTTCATATTTCATGGATATGAAAGTTGAATTTAACCTATTAACACTTATATAGGATCTCAGAAACTGAATTGATATTTTTTAGTAATTTTTGTTATCAAGCCTCTTGTATAAATATGTGGTACTTGAAGTAAGAGACATGTTATTTTGTGAAAAATGAAACTTGAATGAAGTTAATAGATTTGGATCTTTTGGATAATTTCATTGTGATGTGTGGATTATGTTGATGCTATTACACAAGCTTTATTAACCGGTTTTCATCCAAGTGTGCAAGCAAAGCATGGAGGGCACCCATTGCCAAACATGCACACTTAATCTTTAAATGTCTAGTATGATCTTTCATGTTTGTTGTAATTTCTTGTGTGAGTTAGTTTTATTATTTGAACAATATCGACTATTGTTGGGCTTGATAATTATGTTATGTAGTGACCTCTTGTAAAGGAGCTTAATTTTCTTTCATCTATAACAGCTGAAAATTGTTAAATTGTTCATTTTTGGGAATTCATTTTTATGTTGTTTTAGTTAAAAAGAACTTGATAATTTGAAAATTTTGTTATGCTAATGAAAACATTATGAATACATCTCCTGTAAGGGAGCTTAAAGTTTACTTTCTTACAATATCCAATATCTCAAGTTAGTTTAGAAGTATTTCCAAGTACAAGTGTGTTAAAAATTTTCAATTTAAGTTAGTTTTAGGAATTAGTCTCTAAACCATATATTTTGGTGTGCTTCCAAGTTCACGAATTCAAAATTGATAATTAAATTTATGATATGATTTACACCCCTAAATTGGACCAACAATGGATTTTTGTCTTTCTTTTACTGACAATTGTGGAGGAAAATTTATTGTAGCCAAATAGTTAGTAATATCTGCAAACCAAGGAGTTTTAGTGGATACTACAAAAAAATATTTGTCAGGAAAATTATCCTTTATAGGGGTATCAATAATATCATTTTGTATCATGGAAAGGAAATCAACAACTGTGTTTTCCTTTCTAGTCTTATCCATGATGATAATATTGAATTCCTGTAACAATAACAACCACCTAGTAATCCTTCCATTAGTAATTCATTTATTCATTAAATATTTAATAGCATAATGATCAGTATGAATGAAATTTTCGTAACCAATGATATAATTCCTAAATGATTAATGACATGAAAAATAGCCAAAAAATCCTTTTCTGTAGTTTTATAATTTAACTCTACAGGAGTAAAAATTTTACTTGTATAATAAGTAACATAAGGAGTCAAGTATTTTTGTCCCAACACAACTCCTAAAGATGTATTTGAAGCATAAAATGAAATATGAAATGGGAGAGAGTGGTTTGGTCATCTTAAGATTGATGCTTCAGTAATTTTTTGCTTCAATGATTCAAATGCATTTTGGTATTCAAAATTCCAAACAAAATCACAATCTTTTGTAAGAAGTTTAAAGAGTGAAGAGGCTATTTTTGTGAAGTTCTCTATGAATCTTCTGTAATATCCTGTAAAACCAAGAAAAATTCTAACATATTTTTGACAAGTAGGAACTAAAATTTTGGAGATTTCCTCTACCTTAGGTGCATCAACCTTGATTCCAACACATTAAATATGATGCCCCAAAACAATTCCCTCATTAAACATCATAAAACATTTTTCATGACCTAAAGAAATATTTGCTTCTTTGCATCTAATGAAAACTTTTCTACGTTATCCATACCTTCTTCAAATATGTTTCCACAGACATTAAAATCATCCATGTAAAATTCTACACAGTCATGAACCAAGTCATAATATATACCTAAAATTTATCTTTGGAATGTTGCATGTGCATTACATAAATCAAAAGGAAGTACCTTATAAGCGTACACACCCCAAGGACATGCAAAAGTTTTTTTGTCTTGATATTTTGGTGCCAGTTGAATTTGGTTATATCCGCTGAAACCATCAAGAAATGACAAATATTTCTTCCCTGCTAAAGTATCTAATACTTGATCAATGAAAGGTAGTGGAAAATGAACTTTTCAAGTAGCCTTGTTTAGTTCCCTATAGTCAATTCACACTCTCCACTTTCCATTATTCTTAGGAACAATCACTAAAAGTGAGACCCATTAGCTATCTGATATTGAGTGAATGAAATTCACATTAAGAAATTTTCTATTTCGTCCTTAAAATTTTTCACTTAGATCAGGATTCATCATTCTCTGAGGTTGTCTCACTGGTTTGGCATTTTCTTGAATATAAATGTGACACATACATATATTGGGGTCAATTCCCTTCATTTTAGTGTATTCCCATCCATATGCAGAAGAATTATTTTGTAACATAATTATTAATTGTTTCTTTTGAAATTCTTCCAAATTGTTGTTAATGTTTAATGTTTTACTTGTGAAAATTTCTACTAAAGAATTTCCAAACTTTTCCATAGAATGTAAATCTACTTTAAATTGTCGAGGTGATAAATATTCAATGTTAAATTTCTCTTGAAAACTTTGATATTGTTCACAATATGAAGAAGAGCCATTATTATTCATCAAATTTATTAATTGATCCTCCTCATCAAGTTGTGAAAGAGTAAATACAGGTTGAATATTTTCAAATTCTTCATTATCATCATCATCAATCCAAGCCGCACTTTTTATTTCAGTTATTATTTTTTCAAGTGGATATAATGTGAACATCTTAGTAGAATTTCCATAAAAAATATACATATCACCAGATCTACAACTTATAAATGCATAAGTTGTAGCTAGCCAAGCTCTACCAAGGATCAATGGATGCCCCCCTGAATTATTCATGGGAGTCAAAATCATAAGGGATATTACCATGAATCTAAAGATGTTGATACATATTCTAATATGCCATAAAGTTTAATAACATATCTATCTGCTAGTTTCAATAAAGTTGGGGTATATTGAAGAATAGGAAGTTTCAATTGATCCATAATTTGTTTGCTCATGATATTAATGGCTGCTCCTAAATCAATCAAAGTATTTGGAATTTCAATACCATTAATGTGATTTTTTACAATAGGGCTAGCTAGATCGAAATATTTTTGAACTATTATTTTCCCCATCATAATATTTGAAATATTTCCTACCAATTGAATCTCTTTAATGTATTTTATTTTTCTTCCTCATTTTTTAATTCATAACTCCTTTATTGTTTTTGAAAATTTAGGTGTTTCCTTTATAGCTTGAAGTAAAGGAATTTTGATGCAAAGTATTTTCAATTCATCTATCATATTTTATTCAAGTAAAATTCTTTTCCTTTCTATTCCTTTATCAATTTGAAGCCGTTAAGGAAAAAGGGGGACTTTGTAAGGAAACATAAGGTTGTTCTACTAGAGGAATTGTAAGATTTTATTTTATTTGGTTGCCACCTAATTGTGTAGGAACATCTTCCTTTGGAGGAGTCTTTTCTTGATCAAGAGGTGCCTCTTTTTTGGGAACTTTATCCTCCTTATATTCTTAGATGACAAATAGTAGCGATTTCTTTTACAAGACTCAACTAGATCTAAGTTGGACATAATTTAAATATGGAGTAGCTACCATACAAGATTAAAACTTATGACCCTCAACATTATAAATGGGTTGTTGGGGAGTTTTATTATTCGGATTTGGGAGTGGTTGAGCAAGCAGTTGATTATATTTTTGAGAAAATGGAGTGGATGGAAAGGGAAGTGGTTGAGTCGCAGTCAATTAGGGTTGGAATTATGGTTGAGTAGGTTGTAAGGTTGAGGGGGATAATACAAAGGTATTTATTAAGGGTTTGACTATTGAAATTTAGAATATTGAGTCCTAACATAAGAATTTTTCTAGCCTTGTGAACAAGATGGGTTTTGTGGTTGAGGTGGCCAGGCTTTCCAAGGCATAGGTGTATTCCATTTTATTTTTTGTTGTGCATATGATTGATATTTTTTTCATTTGAATATTGTTCCAAACATGTTTTTCTAGGATGAAAAGGTCTCTTGGGAGCAACATAGAAAAGATATTCAACTTGACTTGTTCCAACTTCTTCTTGGAAAATATCCTTAAGTCCAGGTATTGAAGGGCATTCCTTTGTATCATGATTTTTTGCACATATAACACATGTTTCAACATTGTCGAGAGGACATTATATTAAAGCATGTTTTTTCCTACATTTAGGACAAACAATAGATAATTCAACATTCTCGACTTTTTCCTTGTTTTGTATCGTTAAAGTATTTAATTATTCACTAGTATTTCCAAGGATACAAGTTTTAAAGTTGTCAAGAAAATTTCCTGGTTTTGCTCTACTTAATTTTCTAGATGTGTATTTACTTACCCTTTACATGAGTGGATCTCTTGGATTCTTACCATGTTTTTTCTTTCCTATTACAATGTGTTTGAACAACTCAAAAATTTCTTCGAATGAAAACTGGGAGACATCTCTCTCGCCCATTAAATTGAGAAGATCAATCCATTCATCCCTTATGGCTTTTAGAAAAAAGAGTTTTTAATGTCACTTCATCTAAATTATGCAATTTGGCCCTTTTGACATTATAAGAAAATCTTTCCACCAAATATTCATGGTTTTTATCCTTTTTTTAACCATATTAAAGACTTCATCCTTAAGGTCACAATGTATACAATAATATTTATACTTTTCTACGAATATTATTTTCATATAATACCATGTTCTAATAGAATGTTTTCCTAGATCCATGAACCATTTAAGAGATCCATATTTTAGAGTGGTTGGGAATAATTTTAATTTTTGAGTATCAAGTAGGTAATCATATGATCTGCATAATACTTCAAACAAAAAAAGAAATGTCTCTAGATCCTTGGTTCTTAACCCATGAAATTTAGGAAGGATGGATGGTGATACATTTTTCATGGTATTTGTTTGGTAAATTAATTGTCTTTAATTTACTTGATTAAATGTCAACCAAGATTTGTGTAGTTGTGAAATGTATGTGCACTATATATGCTAGGATTTCTTCTATAAATTAAGTGAATTCTAAGGTTTAAAACAAATTTCCTTTCATACAATTTGGAAACTAATTATGCACATGGTATTTCAATCGAGAGTCCTATATAACCAAATTAAGCTTTTGAAGTAAATATCTATCTAGATTTGCAGAAATCCACACTTAAAATATTAGAAGGAAATGCTTGAAAATAAAAACATGAAAGTGAAATAATCTAATTCTACTGTTGCGGAATTGAACTCATTCTGCACTAATTATAAAAAATAAATCTTTAGACTAAATTGCAATTGGAACACAATCAATCTAAATGTTGTGAAAGAACAGATGGTAAAATTTAATCTATGAAAGGTGAATTGATTTGAAAGGAAATGACAATGGAATATAATAAAAGAAATGAAAATGTAACTCAAGAGAGATTACTAATGTGTGTAATTAACTTATAAACAGTATTCCTGGTCTAACATATCATAACTTGAAAACAACTAATAAGAATAGAAATTAAATGATAAAACAACTAACTAAGACTAAAATTGTATGACAAAACACTAAGTACATGTTACAAAGATGTGTTGAATTAGTAACTCTTTTTGGTATTTTCTCTTTTATGAGCACTATGTGGAAAAAATAAAACCACTATAAATGCAACTTGTAACGAGAATAAACTTCAAAGACACATTAACTTAAAACAACTCAAAGCTTAAAATAAAACCTCACAAACTCGTAGGGGGGCCTCTTGGAGTGCAGGATTGATTAGCAAGTAAGACTTATTCACACACACATTGAAAAGGTAATAGAAACTTGTATTAAGAGAAAAACGTATCAATTTGTCACAAAATTATTATAAACTTAATAACAATAATCTCCACCATTGTGTTCATTGACTCGCTCACTGTTATTTATATAAATGATAAAAGAAATCTAAAGAGTTTTAAGCCTACAAAATGTAAATAAACTTGACACCTATGAAATCGATATCTAAGAGTCTGAATATCTTTATGACTTGCTATTAAAAAATAAAGTCATAGGATATTTCGTGTTTTAATAACTAAGTTCCTTGATCACTTAATTCTCCGCTTCCTGTGTTCAACTGCAACACACAATTTTCATGTTTCACTTAGCCTTTGTCTTCAAGATCTCCTATTTATCTTAGTATTCAAAGAAATTCCAGTAGGTGGTCATCCATATGGAAGCAAAATGTCATATTTTTATAGTATTCTTTCTTCTTCTGGAGCGCTGCAACCTATCTAACAATGGATTCAACTGCAGAAACATATATCAGTTGCAGAATGTAGAAAATTCAGTAATTGCAAGATACGTTCTGTCATAATTTCATTAAAAAAAAAATTTAAATATGGATGATTGATACCTTGTAGGAATTGATATTGACCTTAATATGCTGGGTTTTTTTTTAAGAAAATAACAAAAAGGTGAAATATGATGGAAAAAAGGATGGTAAAAAATAGACATTTCTAAACTTCAACAGTAGTAGTAGTATCTATATCTAAAATGGAGAATCCAAAAGGATACTCTTCTCCACAAAAATTTCCACCATCTCCTCTTCCAAATCTACCACCATCTATACCACCTCCTCGTCCCCCACCAATTCTTGGTCCTTCGCTATTATGAACCTCTCCTTAAATTTCCATTATAGGTTATTTAGAACTTATGTAGGGTTCTATAATAATATTATATTCAACAAATTATTCCTTTAATGTTTCTTCTACCAATGGTTGATCTCATATGATTTCCTCTTCTACTTATTCCTCCTACTAGGTACTTCTAACTCCTGTCCTAAGAGTTGTTCATCTATTGAAGAAATAAATATGGCTCTTTTAGTTGGGGATATAGGTTCTTCAACTACAAATTTTGTAGATGAGGTTGGAGAATCCCGAGGTTGAATTTCAGACCTATGTACTTCAAGGAGTCTATGTCTACTTTCTATGGATGGAATGTGAGTGTCAGTGGATGGTGTGGCATTACATGGTCTAGCGGGGTGGTTATTGATGTTGGTATTGAACTATGTCCTCTACCTCTACTTACAAATATACCCCTAGAATATCATTCTTTTTACATGCATCCTAAATTATTTTAATATGATTTTAATTATGCACCTAGAAAACGAATGCATCTAGTATGCTATGCAATTTAAAACCAAAACTAAAGACCTATATACACTTCCATGACAACGACGCCAAAAATGTTGGGTAATTCAATTGTTGATTAAATTACTTCATTAAATTATCGACCAGGGTTGGTGTACTTGTGAAGTGTATGTGCACAATATATGCAAGGATTTTTCTTTTTTAATCAAAAGATTGAATTCGAATGCAAATTGTAAATCTAATATATTCAAGAGTAACTCTCATCAAGTGTACACACATTTTATTTATATAAGACTTGTTCGAATTAAAATAAACTTCAAAGCAATATATGCTAGAATGAATTAAAAAATAATCTAAGAACAAGAATTGGAAATATATTCTATTGAGTAGAATGAAAGGCTTATGCTATCGAATTGAATTAAAAACTATTATATTTGTCTAAATTGAAAACTTATTCTATTAAATCAAATTGAAATTTTATGCTAATTGATTAAAAATAAATCTATTCTAATTTTACTGAAAACAAAACTATTCTAGGTACTTTGAAATCAATTTTATTCTAGGAACATGTAAGGAAATATAACTAAAAAGTAGAACTAAAATGAACTTGAAAAACAATGATCTAAATTTCAAGTCTTGATAGATTACTGGTGTGATCAACTGTGATTAGAACCAATATGAACATTAACTTTTAAATATGAGACTAAACAGAGAATTCAAATAGGAAATTTTATAAAAGAAAAGTTTTTGGTATTTGAGTTTTACGATGAGTGCTCAACCGGTGCAAACAAAATAATTATGAGTAAATAAGGATTGAGAACATAAAATTAATAAATAATGGAATATCCAACTATTTGATAACATGATTGAAATAATTTCTAAGAAATTAATGAATTAAACAACTATACTAGCTTACAACTCTTTAGGGGAGCCTCTTGGTGAGCGCAAGAAAGGAAGAATTAAAATCAACAAATCATTGACCAACACATATGTGAAAAACATAGCATTGCATTCGTTGAAAATTATATCTCGATGAGTCACAAGAATCACAAAGTTTAAAACTTGATTTTATTTCCTTCATATCAAAGTAATTTATACTAATTTAAACCAACAATTTCTAAGAAAATAGAGTCGAGAGGAAAGTTCCTTAATTGACACCTCTTTTATGGTTAAAACAAAAGGTCTATTCTTCATAATTTGCTACGAGAAGAGAAAATAATGAAGATTCTTGTTAACACATAATCAAATTGAAATCTATAACCTTTCCCGCTTGATTCCACGCTCGCCTGATGATAACACAATCTATCTTGGAACTTTACGTGAGAACGGTCTTCTTATAACCAAAATTGGCTTTCACTTTGACCAACAAGATTCTCCAGCTCTATGATTTTCTAGGTAAGCATTATAAATGGATATCCTTGTACTGGAAATTTTGAATTTATCCATGTCTCTTCTTCATATTCAAAGTATTGGGAACCTTCCTAACCATGGACTTAGCTACATAAATTCTGATTAGCGACAGAAAAAGTGCAATTCGGTAGCCATAGCGACATTCAACCAATTTCACAAATAAATTACAGATTACAAGTTATGAATGAATGATACCTTATATTATGCTTCAGGATGACTTGGATGACCTAATAAATTTTAAATATAATGAAAACCATATATATAATAATTGAAAATAAAGGGAAAGAGTGTGTTAAAATGAGGAAAATTCATGGATCCAACAATCCTCCACGTTGAATATGTTGCATGTCCTCATGCACAAATTTTCAAAACTGGAGAGATGCCCTATTACTGATCTGCCTCTGATGCTTGGATAAAACCATCCAAATTTGTTGATGTCCCTTTTCTTTGTACATTTAGTGACCATTGGGGTTTCCTCATCAAAATATGTCCTTATAACCCTTTAACTTTCTATGTAAGACCCTTGTTATTTGCCTTATGTTTTTGGTCCCTTCTAGAACAATGACACATTCTCAACATCATAGTATCATTTTGAGCTTTCCAAACTTCATTATGTTAACTTATTACTTCATTCTCATCTTTTATAAGTCTATTCAATACTTCCAATTCATAAATCTCCCGTTTCAAAGTATTAATAATTTCTTGCTCTATTCAAGTAGTAATAATCTTAGGACTAGTTATAGGGATATCACCATGTAAAGAGTCTTCAAAAAATTCAGTTTCTATAGGAGATGTTAGAAAATTATATATTACAGAGAAATGGAACACACAAAATATATGGAAACACAAGCACAAAAAACATATAAAACAAGAGAGACAGATATATATGTGGTTCACCCAACTTGGGCTATGTCCACGAAAAAAGAAAGTCCTTCCATATATTATCCAGCAAAATGAAGAGACACAACCTATAATAGATCCATTGTAATATCCTCTTCTCTCTCCCACAGTCCCCCCTCTCTATTCCTCGCTCAAAGTATACACACAATACACAGTTGCAATACGATTTCCTCATACAACAGAGGGGTTTCCTTCTAGGGAAAAAACCCTAAATTAAACATAACTTCTACCGCCAGATAATCAGCCTAATGAATGGCCCAGATTAACTACGAAATTACAATATTTTAGAAGGAAATTTTATATTTTTTTTTAGCTTCGGGGGCGCTGCCCCCGAAAACCCCCACCAAGGGAGGGGGGGGCTGTTATGCGGATTAATCCCTCTTGCTGACAAGAGCGATCTCCTTAGTATTCAATGAATAGCTAGAAACAAACATCCATTTGGAAACATTTTTCTCTAGATTAATTTCATTTTAGAATTATTATAAGAAAGTAAAGAAGACATGCCCCTACCTTGAAATCCAACGTTTGATGCAGTATTACATCTCATCGCTCCAAAGTGGCTTATTCAGTAAGTAGAACCCGCAATCAAAGACAAGACAAAAGAATCAAAGCATCCGCAACATATAATAATCAAGAAAATATAATCCAACTTACTGATCAAGGATTCTAAGTATTGATATTATTCAAATAAGCATAAGAACAATTTAATGAGAAAAAGAGATCCATATGTATTATCTTGAATAAAAAGAGTAATCTTACAACCTAATGCCTTGATGTCGTACAGATTTCTCCTGGGGTCCTGAACAATCGTTCCTCCTTCAGTTTGAAAAGCCTTCCTCTTTGAATACCAGCATAGAGTTATGGACACAAAGGTGTGATCATTCTTATGCTAACAACAATTTACTAGTGTAGAAAGTATGCACTCTTGGGAATTTCTTCAGTAACTCATTTACAATCTTTAAGCTACCCTTCAACCTAAAACTTGAGCTAAATTTATAGGGAAATGGAGGTAGTTTCAATTTCCATGAAGAGGGGGAGGGATTCCTCTCATGAAGGGATTTGAGCTCCATGGACCAAGGGATAAAATCCATGAGTGGAGGGATAAATCTAGAACTGATTGTACCTCTAAAAGTTTCTAGTTGGGAGAATATTCGACCAGCTAGGCTTCTAGAATTTAATGTTTCTTTTATTTTTCTCTTTACGGGGGTCCACAGATAATAGTAGAAAAAAGTGCAGGGGTTGTCGCAGTCTATAGACTAAACATCCGCGGGTCTGCAGGAAATGGCTAGAAAAAGTGCAAAAGTAGACTTTTAAGGGTTTTATAGAGCTTTTCTCCAATTTCAAGACTTTATTCAAGAAAATTAAGGTTTTTGACTTCTAAGGGAGCATGATATTGGTGGTGATAGACCTATACAAACAGTCAAATGTCACGGTGACAAAATAACATGTAACATATATCCCCCTAAAGTGCGAAGTCTGAGGTTATTTTGAAGAGTGAAGTGCTTTATCATTCTGAGGATTGGATATATATATATATATATATATATATATCATCGCTGAGGTAGGAATTCCCATACTCAGATCAAAACTAACTAAATGTTTTGGTACATATATGATTTCAATATTACATCGAAAGTAGACACAGTATGGGCGTAGCCATATGTCATGAGTAGTCTATTGTATCATGAATAATAAAACTCCTCGTAGCCTAGATGGTGGAAACTAGATCCAGGGTCCTGATTTCTGCTTCCTGAACTAGTATGAATCTATCCATGCGATTGATTGTGTCAAAGTCGAACATGGTAGAAACCATTTGATTACTGGTCAATGATGTGAATCATTAACAAATGTAGGAGAAACCACCAATAATTACAATGGTTCTCAAAGTGATCCAGTAAAATCCATTAAGTGTGAATCAATGATTTGCAGTCGAACACATTGAATCATTCGATCGAAGGTCAATGATGCAACTTGTCGTCGAAGGCGAGAAATATGCCATTAGGGCCTGCAGATCCCAAGGTACTGATAGGATTCTATATCAACTTTCTAGATGATGAGCTGACGTCGATAGAAAGTGATCCGTCGCAGGAAATTGCATGACACAAAACCATTAGATAAATTTTGGAAGAAATATTTGCAAGGACTAACTCAGGGATGGTCAATGATAATGGAGACAAATGTTTGCAATGAATGGTTTATTTGAATTCTCTTTTGAACACATAACGACATTGTAGATGGTTTGGTAGCATTTTACCTAAAGCTAATACCCAGAAACCGGATGAATACTTTCAATGTGATTTGATTAACTGTAAGACAAAGGATTTCCCAACCCAGGTACAAGTGTGACAAAGTGTCGTGTTCAAGAGTGGCATGTTCCTTTCTAAACAAGGGTGACAACTGGATTATTTTTCTCTCTTTTTCCCCCACCATTACTGGCAAGTACCTCTTTATTTTTGACAAGCTTGAGGGGGATAACATTTGCTTTTTTGTATAATCTCATCGTACGGATGAGTCCATCTTAGTATTAAAATTGAACCCTAAGAAGGAGTAGTTCGGTCATGTTTGTAATTGACAGGTCCTTTACTGTTAAATTTTAATGAGTCCAGTATAGGAGAAACTCGGTATTTTTCAGTTTTAGGGAGTCAGAATAAAAACATAAGTAAACTCCATGGTTTCTCTTTTTCATAAATTTAGTCTCTTAGGCCCGAAAAAGGATAAAATAATGCAGGAGAGAACTCTATTGACCATGATTAATGAACGTATACCTTTTTAATAATTATTCCATTTCAGTCCGGAAAAGGGGTAAACTTATACTAAAAGGATGACTATTCATTTACTTTAATAAGTTCGAATAGTCAAGTACTCGGAGATCTTTTCATATTTAGCGAGTCTGAAAATGGCTTAAAAGAGAACTCTAGGGTTTCGCTTTTTTGTAATTTTACAGAGCCCGAAAAAGTGATAAAAGTATATTCAATGTCAAAATAATTCTTTTCACCAAAAATCCTGTATCCTGTACAAAAAATCAAAAGATTACACATACATGTTTCCAAGAGTAAAAATATTTAAAAAAGGACCTTTTAAAGTGAAAAATAAATGTAATATAATATTTTATTCATTTAAAAACTATAAAAAGGAGTTAAAACAAAATCATTTTTACCTTTTGTGTTCAGAGCAGTGTATTGAGAGCTTTTGGCTAAAAAATTCCGAAGCAGATATCGAGAGAACCGACCGTCCATTCCTTGAATCGTCAGAACTAGGTAATCCACATCATCTTAATATTCATTTCTATCCATTTCATTTTTATTTTTAAGTTTTAATTTCATTTTTTAGGAGGATTTTGTGTTTAAAAATGCACTCTCGGGGGTCCGCAGTTCATGCACACGATAATTGCGGACCTCGATAGTTTTTTAGAGAAAAAAAATATCAGGTTGTCGCAGTTTTGGTGTGGAGTGCGTGCGGAATTCCGCACTTTCTGCTCACAAAACCTGCGGGGGTGTCGTGAACGTTTTAAAATTCAAAATTTCTCTAAAAAATGGTTCAATTTTTGCATCCAAATGGTTTTTAAATTTCAAATGTGTTGATTTGTAGGTTGTTCCACCATGTTGGAGTGGCGAGAGTGTGAACATGAGCTTATAGTCAATGAAGCTATGGATGATGCTGCAACAATACATGCATTGTAGAATTGTGGTTTATATAAGTTCTGGGCTATCAAAGGTATGAAATCACAATTAGATTTGATGACATGGCTCATAAATGCATGGGAAGTTCAAGATCAATGCTTCATAATTGGGGACCATCGGCTCGAAATTGAGCTAGAGGACATTTATTTCCTTACTGGATTGTCCCAGAGAGGAGTAAGCATATCCTTATTTGGGGCTATATAGAGAGGTCTTCCTGTCGCCAGCTAAAAAGAACAATATTGCAGTGATGAGGCAGACTTAAAGGATAGTCGCATAGATATTAAAACTATCTTGCGATTGGATCTCAAAGTGATAGCATTTACAACCAGATTGTGCGGGAGTGTAGCTCTGCATGTAGCCACTAAATCACAAATGCATACTGTAGTAGAGTGTCTCAGAGGGACCATATTTAACTGGTGCGAAGGAGTATTGGCCAACATGAAAGGCCAATTAACTAGAGAAAAGAACACAAAGTTGAAAAACTTTGGGTATGTCATCATTCTCATTTCATTTCTTTAGAGAGAATCTCGCTTCTCGCTCCTTAGCTAATTCCAGTAGATCGTGGGGAACCTCGTGAACCTCAGATGGTACGGTGGGTGGAATTAATAGCTCACCATGGTGGCGATGGTAGTTCAGTGGTTCAGTTCACTCTGACATACTTTATGTGGCTTAGGAACCAAGTCTTCACCATCGAAGACTTCCCCTATGCAGGAATGGATTACAGAGGTGATCTTGAGACATATTTGCCTCCAAGGGCACAGTGGGACGAGTTAGGTAAGCCAATTATTTTGATGTTTTTTAATCTAATTTTTATTTGTTTTTATCTTCCAATGCTGACAAAAATATTTAAATGCAGATGTCAATCCACGATGATTAGCTACACTCTGTCGCTTTGATAGGCAGCAAGCATAACCTATAGCACCTCCACAGGATCAGGCAATAGAGATCCTAGCAGATATGGAGCACAACCTTGAGAAGTTGACCATAGACATTTCTGAGACAAGAACAAATGATATTCCTCTCAGGCTTTGGAGACATGTGATAGGTGTTCCAGGACCATTTAGGAGATTTCTGCGCAAGGTGGCTCGTGCCATAGTCTATTACCATGATCATCATCACGAATAGTGGATGATCATTATGGATTGACATTTTTTTTTTTGAACCAGTATCTATTAGACCATAAGGTGCTTGAACCTATGATCATAGACGATGTAAAAGTTTTTGAAAACAAACCTATCTATGCTAATGAGTCTACTACTTTCTCTTAGTATCCTGTTCAACATGGATCGAATTTTGTTTTGGTTTACTTTTTTAATGTTGCAAATTTCTTTTTAGAACACAATTAGCTAATGCATCGGCCAATGTATTTAAATTTCTTGAAATATGTTGATATTCGATATAACCAAATTGTCATTCCAAGAGACGAATCTTCAAAAATAATCTCAATAACGCTGGATTTCTAATTGCATATACCCTATTTAAATGTAATACAATGAGTTCTAAATCCAACCTAATGATCAAACGTCGAATACCAAATGAAATGGAATCAGATAATAACTCAATGACTGCGTTATATTCTGCAATATTGTTCGTTGTTTAACCAAGGCATATCCCATGAATAGAAACTAACTCATCGGTGGGTGAATATATAACCCAAGCCACGAAAGAGATATTTCCTGTACTATGACAGGCACCATCAGCAAAACCAATGTATGTTTGAATGGATGTCGACATCTGAAATATCAAGAGTAATCAAGATAAGCAGTGGTAGTAGTAACAAAAAAACTAATCTAGGCAAACTTATCTAATCTAAGGCACACTATTCTAAAAAGTAACTATTGTACAAGAGAGATCTTCACACAAAATTCAAGCATAATATCTCTTAACATAAAGACCATTTTTGGGTTTATCTAAAGAGACACCGTCATAATCAGTCAATTCATAGGCTCCTTTTGCAAGCACACGCTTGACAATGTAGGGACCATGCCACATTGGTTCGAATTTTCCAGTGCCTAGCTTATCATTAGCTTGATTGTATACTAAGACTAGGTCTCCTTTTGAAAAAATGCAAGGGTTAACACTTTTATCATACTGAGTTTTCACAAAGTTCTTATGAGCTTCAGTAGCTAATGCAGCGGTGCGTTGAGTCTCATCTAATTGTGCTAAGTATAAAAAGTGTTTTTCCTCTTCAGAGGTAGCTAGTAACAACTCAGTGGCTAATTGGAGTGAAGTTATTTCACATTCAATGGGTAACACGGCTTCTAAGGCATAGAAAAGTTGAAAAGGAGTGAACCCTGTAGCATTTTTTGTAGAGGTTCGGTATGCCCATAGTGCCGAAAAAAGCATGGTATGCCAATTTGATTTGTGAGTTCCAATAATCTGTTTAATCATGGTGTTTAAAACCTTGTTGATGGCTTCAACATGACCATTAGCCTGCTGATAATATGGAGTAGAGTTATCATGGCACAGGCCTCGTTGATCGGAAAGTTCAGTCATCATAATATTTCGAAAATGACTACAATGGTTTGTGATAATATCTTGAGGCACACTGAAACGAGCAATCACATGATTGAAAATTAAAGTAGCTACAGTTTTTCCATCTGCCATGAATGTAGGCATCGCCTCGGCCCATTTGGTAAAATAATCTATAGCGAGAATAATATACCCATGCCCCCCGGTCGAGTGAGGGTTACATGTAATGAAATCAATGCCCTATTTCGCAAAAGGACTAATAGCAATGATAGGGTGAAGAGGAGATGGAGGTGCACACATATGTCAATAGAAAATTTGGTAGTTGTGGCATTTTCGGACCGCAATAATACAATATTTGAATAACGACAACAAAAAATAACCAGCGTGAAATATCTTTTGGGCTGTGGAAAACCCAGACATATGATCACCACACGCTCCAGTGTGGCAATCATTCAAAACCCTTTCAGCCTCATCCAAATATTTGATTTCCTTCAGGCTGATATTCTGAATTAGGTAATAGATTACATTCTCATCATGAGATTCATCCTCTTGAACCAAAACCATTCCAATGGTGGAATTAGAGGAAGCTAAGTATAAAAACTAGTCCTAGTGGTAATTGCGTCGATGCAATAACGATGCATGGGTCAACACGTGTTTTGGTGCATCAAAATATTTATTAGAAATCTCATCCCAAATAAAAGGAACACTTTGTTTCAACAACCGGGTAAAACCTTTTGTTAACTCAGCATAGTTCAGGATAAACCTACGTAAAAAAATTTATTTCCCTTGCAAACTTTGGAGTTGACGAACTGTGGAAGGAGGAGGTAAGTTGATGATGGCCTCAACCTTCGAGGGGTCAACATGAATGTCGTCTTTCGAAATGATGAATCCAAGAAATCATCCTGATTGCACACAAAAAAAACATTTGTGCAGGTTCAAACGAATCTTGTAATGCCTACATCTCATGAAAATAGCTCGTAAGTGTGTAGGATGACCATCTCTGCAGGTAAATCATCCAGATAAGGCTGAACAATTTGTTTGATGTCATGAAAAGCATAACACATAGCCCTTTGAAAAGTTTCACTAGAATTTTTTAATCTGAAAGGTAATTTGCAATAAGCAAATTTTTCTGAAGGAAATATAAATGTTGTTTTTGGTTGATCTACAGGGAGTATGTTGATTTGATTATAGCCAGAAAATCCATCCATAAATGAAAAAATTTCATTTCCAGCACAACCATTGATAATTTGGTTGATACAAGGTGTAGGATAATTGTCTTTTAGACATTCTTTTTTAATCTATAATTGATGCATACTCGTATAGTCCCTTGTTTCTTGGCAACGGGAACTATATTAGATACCCAATCTGTCAATGGAATTGGATAGATAATTTAGCTGTAGATGAGTCTACAACATGAATGTCGGTAGAAATTTGAAGGGAAGAATCTCCTTTCAGTGAATCTGGTAAAGTTATAATAGAAGAAGTAGTTTTGGAGGACTTCTTCTTACTCTTATTAGCGCTAACTAAACCAATTACATTGTTTGCAACATGAGAACCTGAAGGAGTTGCAGTTATTTTACCTGGACGCGGTAAGTCAGGAATTTTTCCGTATAAAGTACCAGACTGTGTATATACAAGGTCTAAGTATGTGCTTGAGCTATGACTTGTTTTTTTGTAACAACACCTCCCTTAGCCACATCTTCAGTGATCTTCAGAAGTAATGATTTGATAAACCATTCTGCCAAGATCTGATCCGAAATAAAAACTTTCACTAAACGTCGTCTATGTCTCCATTCATGTATGTGATCTGAAATGTATGTAGACATATATTGTTTTAATGAAATTAAGTGTTATGTGCCATTGTCTTAATGGACTGAAAACTGAAAGTGTGTTAAAACAGTTGTTGCTAACGTGTTGAAATTGTTGAATGAGCCACGTGGTAGTTCAATATACCACTTTGCAGCTAAACCTATCAGTGTTCTTTGAAATTTTCTTAATCAAATGGAATCATTGATCAGAGAGTTGGATGCACACCAAAGGTGGTAAGTCATGACATGGTTTGAGGGGTCTTCTCCTGATTTACCTTCAAATTTTGGAATATCATTGGGCAACTTATTCGGCATTGGAGGCCAAAACGAAAGATCATAAATTGGATCGTTTGTGAGGTGCAACAAATCTGGTAAATCCAAAGTTGCAATGAATGGTAACCGACGGTTAGGGTCCTGTTGAGTAAACTGATAACCTTGAGGAACTATACCAGTACTAGGAGGAGGATATCTAGGATAACTTGGAATAGCATGTGCAGTTGGGATTGGAATGCCTCTCGGATAACTAGGGTTAGTAGTACCATACTAAGGTTGAGCTGGTATCTGATATGCGTAACCAGGGTATGATTGATGTTGGTATACTGGATTTTGTGCTACAGGTCCATATTGATACTTCCCTTGATATGGTTTATAAACAAACTGACCTATATAAGGTTTTCTTGTTACAATTGTACTTGTACTAGGTTGTCCTGCAGATGTCTGAACAGTAGTCTGAACTATGGGTCCAGGTTGATGAGCAGTAACTTGAGGGATCGGTTGTGATACTTGAGGGGCTGTAGAAATAGGGGCTACAGAAATTCCAGGGATAGGTGTGGTAGGATGTTGAACAGAAGTTGATGCAACATTTTGTGGTGGAGTTCTAGGTATACTCAGACTGGATTGTTGAGTACTACTAGGTGCAGATACCTAAGGTATTACTTGAAGCATAGGTTGGACAAGTTTTTGGATTTGATTGTAAGAAATCGGCTGACAAGGACGATTATAAGGTACTTGCACGGTAGGTCGCAAATTTTGTTGATTCAACGATGGCTTCCACACTGTGTTTACTCCATGATATGGAGCTCCCATTGAAGGTTGTGATGCATAAGATGGACCATAAACAGGTTGATAATTTGGAACATAAGCTTGATAGTTTGTTGGATAATTTCCACTAAAATATTAAACTCCTCGAAACAATTATTGTTCTTGAAAAAACTATGGCCCTAAAGGAGGTTGTTTTCCTTGAAAATATTGTTGCCCTGGCATAGGGTACTGTCCTTACGGTTGTGGACCCTCAATAGGTTACTGCCTTTGAGTTTGATATTGTCCTTGAGGTATGTACTACCCTTGCGGTATATATTTCCCTTGAGTTTGCCCCCCCGGTGGTAAATTGCTACCTTGAGGTTGCCCCCGGCAGTAAATTTCTACTTTGAGGGTCAGGGTTAGGAATGTTTCTAGACATCATGTAGACTTGTTCTGTGTTCAAATTTTCGGTATGAGATTCAGTGGGACCAGGTGATTCTACAATTTTTTCGAGAGAGGGAGATGCTCCAGAGAAAGTACCAGAAAGTGACTGGTATTCTGAAGGAACAGATGGACCACCATACAAAAAAGTTTCTGGTGATGAAGAAAACATGGATGACTCACCAGACATGTTTAATGAAGGTCTGTAATTACCTCTTGGTATGGCGTAAAAAGGAATGTGGGGTGGTGAATAGTTGAGACCCGAGTTATGTAGAAATTCGGTTAACTTAGAATACCAAGGATCTTGTTTGAAAGCTCTATAATAGTAAATCGATTCATGTGGCCTTAGATCTAAAGATTATTGATGTGAAGGAAGTAAAACTTCTTCTTCTGTGTCAGTAACCTCTTCGATACTAATGAGGCCACGAGGAAGGTTCTCAGTGATGTGAAACTTCACTTGAGTTGAATGAGGACAACCAGGGGCTCGGGTTATGAACTCTGAAGCAGGCTCAGATGTAGCAGGTTTAGTTTCAGGTTCAAAAGTTTCAGGTTTTGTAGCTGATAATTCACTAGTTGTGGAAGCAAGTTCAACTAGTTTAGATATTTCTAGTTTTCTTTGATAACTTTCTGTTGTTTGAGGTTGATCTACTTCGTAATCAGGATGTATTATTATTGATGTTTCCTCTTTTTTAGTTGATCCAGTCCCTGATGGTTGGCATTTTTCAAATTTAATCTTTTCTAACTAACTTGGTGTGTACTCAGGGGGTTTCCCCTGCATTCTATGGGAGTTTCTCGGTAATCCAGCCACAGTTAAAAGTTTAACACATGAAATCAAAAAAAATTTCAACAAAATAGACCTAAAGTAACTAAGGAAAGAATCAAATCGAACACATGCCTACAAAATCTAAGAGACAATCCACATAGAAACAGTATGTTTCCACACTAAAAACACTAGTTGGTGATGAAATCCAATGTCGTAGAATTCTAATGTGGAAAACTTGGCGGTTGGAACTGTAGAAATTATATACAAGATGCATGTATATATTCAGATTCTCCTGATCTAACAATATTTATCTTCTTGACAAATACATAATCCTTCCACTGTTAATCTCTTGTGGAAATTTAAAAACTCAATTGCAAACACATGAAGCAATAAAAACAATCGCACATAACACAGTTGTTTAACGGGAAAGCCTGAAGCTGAAAACCCCAACTATCATAAATTATGTATCATGAAGATCATGTAACAATCTCATACAAAGATTAGTACGTCAAGCTCTCAGTACAATCAATCGTCACACGCTAACAAGAAGAAATTTGCAAATCCATGCACCGATTTCTTGCCACCTGATACCCTACCTCTACTACGCAATCCCTACTGAATAATAGCTCCGAATGAATTTGAATTACCCTTGCCTTGACTGCGCAATCCTCACTGGCAACTCCAATGCGTGTGTGATGCAATCAATGCATCACTATAGTCATAACAGATAGTCCATCTTCCCCGTTCACCTATCTCTCCACTGGGTCTCCACTGGAACTGTCATGCACTGTAGTTAACTGTTGTATTGTTTAGTTGATTAATAAGTTATTATTTTTTAATTGATTAACTAATTAATTCACTCCACTCTCACTAGTGTATCATTCAGTTAGACTAGATACAACTAGCTCAACTGAGTTTAACTCCAATAATTGAGTTAAACTGAATAACAACTCCATGAACTACTCTTCCAACTCTGTCATAACATTGCCACTTCAATTCTAACTGAGTCCTCCATGCATGAACCACCAGTAAACCCTAGGAATTGTGTATTTCCTTCAGCCCACTGATTTTCCAAATCTATATAATGAAATAAAGTGCTCCAAGAGAATAATTTGTTGTTTATTGTCGGATTATTATTAAGAGCTAATAATAATCGACACTTCTATTTTTAGATCGACGATCTATAAATAGACTTCGCCCAATATTCTAAAAATATAGTTTCATCTATTTTTCCAAATTGACCAACCATCCACAAATAGCATCCTGTAACTTCTGAAATATGATCACCATTTCTAAAAATAGACATAGTCTAAAAATAGACTTTCGCAAAAAATAGCCTGCAGGCCCACTTAGTGAAGGCGACTCTTTTCACTAAGCTCATCATCTTGTTGGATCTCAACACTCCCTCTCAACAAGATAGGGATTATCCTTCACCCCGATCCTACCTCTATTGTATTCGAATTTTCTCCTAGTGAGCGCCGTCATCAAAATATCTGCATCCTGATCTTCTGTAAAAATGTACTGAAGCAACATGATCTTCCGCTACACACAATCTCTAATATGATGATACTTGATATCAATATGTTTAGATCTATCATGAAACATAGGATTAATTGAGAGTTTAATGCAACTCTGATTATCACAATGTATCATTGTAGGATCTAAATGTGAACCAAACAAACCAACCAAGATCTTCCTCATCCAGATAGCCTCACATGCAGCTTGACTTGCTACCATGTATTCTTCTTCCACTAAACTGAGTGCCACGGATCTTTGTTTCTTGCTATACCAAGAAACTCGTGTAGATCCTATACTGAAAATCCCTCCTGATGTGCTCTTTCTGTCTGTTGGGCTGCCTGCCCAATCTACATTCGTGAAGCCATGCAACTTCACCTCATATGTCTATCTGTACCACAAACCATACTCAATTTTTCCTTTGAGATACCTCAGGACATGCTTGCCTGCCTTCCAAAAGAGCTTGGTAGGCTTAACCATCGCTTGTGAAAGTTGGTTCACCGCATAGCATATGTCCGGTCTTGTATTAACTAAATACATGAGCAAACCCACCAACTGTCGATAAATAGTGGCATCCACTACCTCTGTCAATGTAGCATCCTCTTTCCTCCAATTTACTGGAAGAGGAGTTTCGATAGGCTTGCATCCTTGCATGTGAAACTTCTCCAGTATCTCTCGGGAATAATTTCCTTGAGACACAAACAGTTCATCTTCCCACTGCCATATTTCCAATCTAAGGAAATAATGAAGGAGGCCCAAATCCTTCATCTCAAACTCCTTTTCAAGATCTGCCTTGCATGAGTGTATCAACTGCTTATCACCCGTTAGTATCAAATCATCAACATAAAGAACAATGATTAAAAGCTTACCCTCCACCACAATTTGGTACAGGTTTTCATCTGCCTCACTCTTGGTGAAGCCAAGTCCAGTGAAATAGCTGTCGATCTATGTGTACCAAGCACGAGATGCTTGCTTCAGCCCATACAGTGCTCTTTTGAGTCTGCACACATGCGACTCACTGCTGAAGATCTCAAATCCTTCAGGCTGCTCAATGTACACCTCTTCCTCAATTATCCCACTAAGGAACGTAGTCTTCACATCCATCTGATGAATGTGCCAACCCATCTGCGTTGAGAGGGCAAGGATGGTCTTTATGGAATAATATCGTGCGACAGGTGAAAAGGTTTCTTCATAATCAATCCCCCCAATCTGTGAGAAGCCCCAGGTAAAAAATCTTGCCTTATATTTCTCGACGCTCCCATCAGCAGCTTGTTTTACCTTGTAGATCCATCTTGATCCTACAACTGATTTACCAACCGACCTTGGAACAATCTCCCAAGCACTGTTTCTGAAAATGGAGTCATACTCCTCCACCATGGCATCTACCCATGTGGGCTCCTGCACTTCTTCTTCAAAAGAAGATGGCCCTGTCATGATACACTTGCTCATAAGAACCATGTATCCCGTAAATTGATCAAGTGATTGTCTTTCTCTGCGCTGTGATGTAAGGACTCCTACATTCTCTGCCACATCAAGCTTCAATCTCTCAGCCTCTGTGGTCCATTTTCTGCCTTGTATGATGTTTGGTTCTGCATGAGTGGACTCCTCCACTCCATGAATCTCCTCCTGTGGCTGATCCACATCTATAGGCTCATCTTTGGGAACAAGAAGTTCCTCCTCTGCATGCAAGTGTAGCTCCCTCTCAAGCGAAAACTTCATGGCTTTCACCTTATTGAATTTTATATCCCGTCGCACCATAGTCATTCGACTATCTGGAAAATACACACGATAATTATGGGGTGTTTCTGCGTACCCCACAAATATCCCAACTTCTGCAGTCGTCTCTAGCTTCTTCCTGGCGTCCTTTGTCACATGAATGTAAAAATATGAGCCAAAAATTTTCAAATGATAAATATCAGGCTTCTTACCAGTAAAAGCTTTTTCAAGTGTACTCATGCCAAGTACTCTATGAGGACAACATTTTTGCACATAAATCGTAGTGTTGCATGCTTCTACCCACAAGTGCATCGGTAGGCCCTGGTCATGCAGCATCGCTAGTGTAGCACCCACGATCGTTCTGTTCTTCCTCTCAGTGACCCCATTCTGCTGTGGCTTATGAGGCGCTATGAGTTCTCTTCGAATTCCTTCTTTGCTACAGAAGTCTTTGAATTCTCCTGAGATATATTCACCACCATTATCGCTCCGTAGAGCTTTCACTTTCTTCCCCAACTCCTTCTCCACCAATGCTTTAAACTCACAAAAATTTCATAATATTTTGCTCTTCTTCTACATGAAGAAGATCCAACATCTACGAGAATACTCATCAACAAATATAACATAATACTGTGTTTTACTGTTGAAGCAACCGAGAAAGGTCCACACGCATCTGTGTGAATTCTCTCTACGACCACCGAAGCATGGTTCTCCTTCTCATGAAAGGTGGTCTTCACAAAATTACCCATAGTATATCCCTTGCATTGATCTCACTGTGCAAGAGTACCCTTGGGAAGTCCAGTATAAATCTGCTACAAAATCTTCAAAGTGCCATGGTGAAGATGGCCCAATCTCCTGTGCCATAATTCGCCCTCATCCCGGCTCACCACTTCTTCTGCTTTGCCCATCATTGTAGCGCAGCCATCTACCTCCAACTTGTAGAGATTCTTAACTCGAATCCCTATCCTCTTGGTTTGACCCGTTGTTTTATGTCCCAGGAAATATTTTCCATCGCTAAAAACAACGTCATAACCTCTGTCTTCCAACATTGCGATTGAGACCAAGTTCTTCTTCAGACCTGGAACATGCATAACATCTTTCAACAAGAATGGATTACCAGAATCCCTCTCAAATTTAATGTTCCCAATGCCGGTCGCACTGTATCGACCATCATCGCCCATCTCTATATGCATTTGAAGCTCCTTCTCCTCCAAGTCACTAAACAACTCCTTATCTTCCGTCATATGGAAAGACGCACCACTATCAAGATACCATACCAATCCCATATAGCTTGAAACCAAGCATGCAATCAAAGAGAAATTAAGTTCAAATTGCGAGGCTAAGGCCTCTCTAACTACAGCTCTAGCAGCCTTCTTGTTCTTCTTCTTCTGTGGGCAGTTAGTGGCGAAATGCCCATGTTCGTGACAATGAAAACACTTCACTTTGGACAAATCCTGCTTCTTGCCTTTAGCATCATATTTTGAAGGAAATTTCTTCCCATTCTCTTTCCTTGCTTTGGCAGAAAAAGTGCAATTCTCTTCATCTTCATTCTTCGATGAAGAGCCATCCCTTGTACCTCGCCTTATCTCCTCTTGCACAAGATCCGACCAAAGTCGCTCCCATCCCGGCAGTTTCTCCCGTCCATTGACAGAGTCTTCATAGCTATGCCAACTCTTCGGAAGCCCAAGGAGAGCCAAGCCCACCAAGTCTTCATCATCAATAGTAATCCCCACACTTCCCAGTTCATCCCTATAGTGGATAAACTTCGTGATATATTTTTGAATACTGTTGCCCTTCTCCATTTTTATTTTTCTGAGCTTGTCTTTCAGCGCCAACTTACTCTGGTCACTGCTGCTTTGGAACAAATTTGTCAAAGCCTTCCACATTAAGAATGGAGTGGATTTCTCGTGGAGGCTGGACACAATATGGTCCTTCACACCTTCCAACAAAATTATTCTTGTCTTCGCTACCTTCTTTTGCCATGCATCAAGTAATGCAGCATCGCTAGATCCCGGCTTAGGAACATCGCTATCGATGAACTCCTTTAGTCCATTATCCTCCAGCACCGCCTCCATCCTATCTTTCTAGGCTATGTAATTTGAGCTCCCATCAAGTGCATACTCCAATTGCAACCCATTGAAATACATTTCAATGTATACTCAACTGTCGCACCAAGAATTTTTTGCAGCAAATTTAAATTGTCCACCAGCACAAACTCAACAATTCTTCACATTTGCAATCTTCTAGAATTAACACTGCTCCGATACCATGCAGAAATTATATAAAATATGCATGTATATATCCATATTCTCCTAATCTAACAATATTTATCTTCTTTCTAAATACAGAATCCTTCCACTGTTAATCTTTTGCGGAAATTTAAAAAATCAATTGCAAACACGTGCAGCAATAAAATAAATCACACATAACACAGTTGTTTAACGGGAAAGCCTGAAGCTGAAAACCCAAAATATAATATATTATGTATCATGAATATCATGTAACAATCTCATACAAAGCTTAGTATATCAAGCTGTCAGTACAGTCAATCGTCACACACTAACAAGAAGAAATCTGCAAATCCATGCACCAATTTCTTGCCACCTGATAGCCTGCCTCCACTGCGCAATCCCTGCTGAAGTATAGATCTGAATGGATTCGAATTACCCTTGCCTTGACTGCCCAATCCTCATTGGCAACTCCAATGTGTGTGTGTGATGCAGTCAATGCATCACTATAGTCACAACAGATAGTCCATCTTTCCTTTCACCTATCTCTCCACTGGGTCTCCACTGGAACTGCCATGCATTGTAGTTAACTGTTGTATTGTTCAGTTGATTAATGAGTTATTATTTGTGAATTAATTAACTAATTAATTCACTCCACTCTCACTAGTGTATCATTTAGTTAGACTAGATACAACTAGCTCAACTGAGTTTAACTCCAATAATTGAGTTAAACTGAATAACAACTCCATGAACTACTCTTCCAACTCTGTCATAAATTTTCCACTTCAGTTCTAATTGAGTCCTCCATGCATGAACCACCAGTAAACCCTAGGAATTGGTAATTCCTTCAGCCCACTGATTTTCCAAATCTTTATACTGAAATAAAGTGCTCCAAGAGAATAAGTTGTTGTTTATTGTCGGATTATTATTAAGAGCTAATAATAATCGACACTTCTATTTTTAGATCAACGATCTATAAATAGACTTCGCCCAATATTCTAAAAATAGAATTTCATCTATTTTTCCAACTTGACCAACCATCCAAAAATAGCATCCTGCAACTTCTGAAATATGATCACCGTGTCTAAAAATAGACATATTCTAAAGATAGACTTGTGCCAAAAATAGCCTGTGGACCCACTTAGTGAAGGCAACTCTTTTCATTAAGCTCATCATCTTTTTAAATCTCAACAGGAACAATTACATAGACAACATGCTTAATGAAACAATCTGGTGCAAGTCTCTCCACTTATGCCATCTCGAAGTGAAGAGTACCCTCCGGAAAGTCCAAGTGAGTCTAGTCGACGTCTGTTCTAGGTACAGTGGGACTTTCCCTCCACCGTCACCTTGGGAAAAATCCTGAATATTATGGTCACTAAGGTCACCAACAAGAAAAAATGTACCGAGGGAACAGTCTACGATCTAATATACACGCAATGGTGGAGTATCAAGCTCAATCCCCTTGAAGGCTCCTTGATAAATCCAAGGTTTTCCAACAAGTGACCCCAGGCTCCTCGACAATGGTCTATCTGAGGTTTACCGTTTTTCTTACGTGCACATATTCTATCTTTCCCAATGAGATAGGTATGATTACCTCACTGTTTCTAATGTGATCTTGTGCTTAACTCTTTTAAGAAGAGCTTCCTAGAGCACTAATGCTACAATTGGATTTTCCTATAACAAGATTCTACTTGTTTGTTTAAGTTTTTTTGGAATGTTAATTACAACCTGTTCCAAAACACTATCCTAAGCTATGTTGGTGGAATGAGCCCTAGAAAATGTAAAATATCTATATTGATTTTATTAACACTTTGTTTTTAATTTGGTTGTTGCTTAAGACAAAAGGTATGGAGTTGAAACTTCAATGATGTTTGTGACCCGACTCAAAAATACGTTAAATGCATCTAAATGAGAAGTACAACTCTTTTATTTTCAATGAATCTTATTTAAGGGAAATATTGAAAGATTTAACAATTTTCAAAGCACCAATTCTTTTATTCATAAATAAAATATTTAAAAAGAAGACGATTTCATAGAGAACTCAATTTGAAAAAAATGATCAATTACTCTTTTGAAATTAAATTCCTTTAACAATCAGATCAAAAACTACAAATCAATAAACAAACCATTTCCAAAAGAAAACAATATCTAAAAACTCTAAAAAAATAAATTTCAAAATCAAAGAAAAATCTAATTTTGAAGTCTATCTAGAATGTTTGAGGACGTTTTCTCCTATTTTGTGATCAGACTAAGAAAAATTTCCACTTATCTCAGCAGAAATGAAAACATCCAAAAATGCTTTGGTGTGATATCAGGCTTTAGTAAGCTAAAAGCTCTTCCAAATTTGCAAATGAAAAAGGAATCAATTTTCATAAAAGTAAGGTTTGCAATGATCTTAATGGCTCAGAAAGAGAATATCATCATACCAGTAAGCTGAGGTAAATGAAGGTACCTTGTATGGAGCAGGAATAAAGTAAGGAAAACACTCACTTATAAGATGCAAATAGGATGATAAATCACACAAACGCAAACGTTGTTGGAAATAAATTCACACGCAATATTTGACAGCTAAGATAAACTGGGGCAAACACAAAGAATCAGGTGATTTGGCTCTAAAAAAGAGAATTTTATTTTTTTCAAAAATTTCCCAGGTGTCCGCAGTTTCTAATGGAAAACAGAGCAGTGCCGCACTGTTTTGAACTAAAACCTACGGAGGTTTTCGCACTGTTTTCTATTGAAAACCACAGAGGCAAGGAAAAAACTCTGAAAAAATAAAATAATCAGCTTTCTTTTTAGGGATTATTAAAATTTATTTACCCAACCCGTTCTCGAATAAGTCAAAATCAGAAAACTCTAAAATTAAAACTAAAAATAAATAAATAAAACTAATTTCTAATCCCCAGCGGAGTCGCCATTTTGCTATGTGGATTAATCCCTCTTGTTAACAAGAGAGATCTCCCTAGTATTCAATGAATAGCTAGAAACAAACATCCATTTGGAAACCTTTTTCTCTAGATTAATTTCATTTCAGAATTATTATAAGAAAGTAAATAGGACATGCCACTACCTTGAAATCCAACATTCGATGCAGTCTTTCATCCCATCGCTCCAAAGTGGCTTCTTCAGTAAGTAGAACCTACAATAAAAGACAAGACAAAAGAATCAAAGCATCTGCAACATATAATAATCAAGAAAATATAATCCAATTTAGTGATAAAGGAGTCTAAGTATTGATATTATTCAAATAAGCATAAGAACAATTAATTTAGAAAAAGAGATCCATATGTATTATCTTGAATAAAAAGAGTAATCTTACAACTTGATGCCTTGATGTCGTACATATTTCCCCCAAGGTCTTGAGAAATCATTCCTCCTTCAATTTGACAAGCCTTACTCTATGAATACCAACATAGAGTCATTCTTATGCCAACAACAGTTTACTAGTGTAGAAAGTATGCACTCTTGGGAATTTCTTTAGCAACTCATTTACAATCTTTAAGCTACCCTTCAACCTGAAACTTGAGCTTAATTTATGGGGAAATGAAGGTAGTTTCGGTTTCCATGAAGAGGGGGACGAATTCCTCTCATGAAGGGATTTGAGCTCCATGGACCAAGGGATAAACTCCATGAGTGGAGGGATAAAGCTCGAACTTATTGCACCTCTAGAAGTTTCCAGTTGGGAGAATATTAGACCAGCTAAGCTTATAGAATTTATTTTTTCTTTTATTTTTCTTTTTACGGGGGTCCACAGATAATAGTAGCAAAACGTGTGGGGGTTTCCGCAGTTTATAGACCAAACATCCGCGGGTCTGTAGGAAAGGGCTAGAAAAAGGGCAGAGGTAGACTTTTAAAGGTTTTATAGATATTTTCTCCAATTCCAAGACTTGATTCAGGAACATTAAGGTTTTTAAATTCTAGGGGAGCATGATATAGGTGGTGATATACCTATACAGACAGTCAAATGTCATGGTGACCAAATAACGTGTAATAGGGGGGGGATCCAAAATGGTGTCATCAGCGCCCCACTTCCCCCCCCGGACCCCCCTGATGGAAATCAAATGACGGGTGGCGTTGCCGCCCTGTTAAGAACATGGATCCAATGCAACGATACATCTAAATAAGGAAGATAATCAGGCTCCAGACCCAATAGGAGAATTAACCTTTTTATGTGCCTTTTGTTCTATAGTTTCTAAGTAGCCATAGACTTGTTGTTGAGCACTATCTATCTCAAGTGTCTTTCTTACTGGACTTGTATAAGATTGAGGTTCTACTATTACTTTAGTCTCAAAATTTTCTTCATCAAGATCAAGATTCTCTAGAGGTATTTGAAACTTCTAATCATATGAGCGCTTAGAAATCCTTTTTCTTCTCCTTAGTTTTTTTTTTCAGGCTCTGCTTCTCTTGACATGGATTTCCTTTTATTTCCTTTCTTTTGCAGTTTTTATTTTATTATCTATGGTTGTTCTGCAACTTTATTGACTTTTGTTCTTCTATAATTTCCCTTTTTGTTTTTCTTCTTAGATTCATTTATAATTTGACTGAGAAGAACATGTTCTTCTATCTCATCATGTTGAGCTTATGTTTCTATTGGTTCAACGACTATCAAACCCTCGGCTTCGTTCTCTATAGACTCAGGGTTAGGGTTCTGGGAAATCCTACGTCGACTCTTTTTGGTTTTTGGTCTCTCCTCTTCCTTTGAAACTTCTATGAAGTGATTCTTTACCAAAAATCCTTGCCAATTATCACCGATAAACTTCAAGTGTGGTTAAACAAGGATTTTCACTAAACCGTGGTGATACAAAGCTCTATCAATATTTCTTGAATCCCTATGCATATTAAAAGCCATATTTTTTAATCTCCACATCAAATAATATGGTAGACTTAATTATTTCCCTTTAACAAAACACATTAATAACCTAGCATGGTAAAAGAGTAGGGTTCCAAACCTACCTTCACAAGTGCTAAATTTATAAAGTACCAACAACAAATTCCTTCATTTGGATTTGAGCACCATGACTGGAATTCCCTTCTTGAAAGCTGAAGTATCCATGCTTGGATTATGTGAGAAATTCTTCCATGTCATCCGTAAGTCTATGATTCTTAAACCTACTCTCACCATACCTTGGGAGCTCTGTCACCTTTTTCTACAAAGGATTCTGTGATTTTCAACATTATATTTCCAATTTTGGCTTCCACTCCATCCAACGCTCTCGCAAATGTTTAGGTGCCTTGAGCTTCTTACCCATCAAACTTTTTAAATATATTGAGCCATCTTTCCTTCTACGATTGATCTCTAACTTGTGGGTATGCAATGAGGAATTTTTTTCCATTCGGCTCGTATTGAAAAATAACACCCATTTTGGAAGAGAATTCATGTCCTCGAATTGCCTCTTTTGACAGGGATGAATGAAGAAATGTGTGAATGGAATAGTTTGATGGTGGTAGGGGTTTGGAGGGAAATATATCATGAAGACATTGATCTAATTTTAATGAAATTCTTCCTCTTCTATTGATTATCTTCCACAATTCAACAAATTTAATTTTGCAAGACCATTAGAATTTAGGAGATTTTGAATGATTTGGATTTCAATGGAAGGATTTTTTACGTGATGGAGTGAATTATAGTATGGGTGATAGAATAGGATTATAAGTGTGGTCATAATTAGGATCATCATTTTGAAATTTGTATCATAAACATTCGATAGAATCATAGATCTATTTCTTTTTATAATGAAAATTGACTTAATATCCTAAGTGCATACCTCTAATGTACTTTCCTTTTGTTGCAGGTTCATGATGCCTTGTGAATTATTGATGGTTTGAAAATGTTTTCAAGTATGTTATTGGCCACAGAATGTGAAATTAGCTACAAAATGTTTCATATTCTGCAACTTCTTCATTATTTGCTTGAAACTTGGTATTGCTTTGATGACCTCTTTTGAGGATGTTGGTAAATGATAAAAAATCTCTTTAAAATATAAACAAATTCTTCCAAAAACTTTATTAGAATCTAAAAAAAAATGGGAATTTCAAAGAAGGAAGGGTGCATAAATAAAAATGGGAAAAATAAATTATAATTCCAATTGTGGCAGAGAAGGAGAATCTACATTCCTTACCAATTTTAGATTAAAATGATCTAACAAATAACTAACAAATTCTTCTCTTGTCAAGGGTTTATGAAATAATTTTAACCTATGCCCATAAACAAGGAAGGTAATATTTTATTCATCAATAGTCCTTATTCTAATTACCCATTATATATATATATATATATATATATATATATATATATATATATATATATATATATATATATATATATATATATATATATATATATATATATATATATATATTATAAATATCCCAGTGGGACTGGCTTGATGTGTTTGGAATTTTCCTTGAAAATACTTAAACTTAGAATAAAAAAGAAGAGCCCAATCACCTGGCTTGAATTTCTTGAATTTTATGAATTTGTCTTGCCACTTGGTTATTTTTTGTTAGATTTTGTTTGGTCATATTATGGCATCTAGTCGGATCTCATCTATCTGATTTAGCTCCTCCAATCTCTGTTTCTGAGCTTCATATTAATCAAGCCCCAATTTTGTTGATGTTCTATAAGTTTCTGCTTGGAATTCAATTGGAAGCAAGACTTTATTCCCATGAAAATCTCATAGGGAGTATGTCCAATAATTTTTTTTCATGTGGTGTGATATTCCCAAAGTGCATTAGGAATCCTTTCTACCTAGTCTCTTTTGTACACATGTACAATCTTGGTTAGTATAGCCTCAAGTACCTTGTTGGTAGATTCCACTTGCCCATTGACCTGTGGATGATATGGAGTGGATTTTTTATGCTGGATTTTATATTGATCCATAATTTCCTTCCCCAACCTAGATGTGAACTTAACACCTTGATCTCTGACAATTTCCCCTGGGACATTAAAACGAGTGAAAACATCGTCAAAAAGAAATGTAACCACAATATTTTCAATAAAAAAAATAAGTGGCTTATCTTTTACCCATTTTGCAACATAACATGTACAAACAAGAATGTAAATTTTTTGTTTATAACAAGGATTGATTGGACTAAAAGAATATAGAGCCCATTTTTCAAAAGGTTCTATGAGTACCTGAGGTTGTAGAGGCATCTCAACTAATTGATTGGGAATTCCCATTCTTTGGCAATTATCACGTCTTTTGACATATTCCTTGGCATCTCTGAAAATAGAAGGCGAAATGATATCCCAAAAGAGGCACTTTGTATGCAGTTCCTCTATTAGCAAAGTGCCCGCCACATGGTTCATCATGACAATATTTTAACATTTCTGGTACTTCATCCTCTCGAACACATCTCCCAATAATCATATCAGGTCCTGATCGGTACAATTATCCTTCTATCCATGAGTAGGGTGCACTAGCTTTGATCCAAATATTTGGGGGAGGCTCCCAAGATCTAAAAAATTGAAATGGATCTTGGAGGAGGAGGTCCCCAAGATCTAAAAAATTGAAATGACAAAAGAAAAGAGAGGAGAACACACAATAAACAAAAACACAAAGAAATTTTTTTTATTAAAACCAAGAATAACTCTAAAAGCTACATTGTGGTGGACAAGTTGTCCTTTTACAATATGTGACTTGTTACTTATAGTGTTTATTAGTTACAATACCAGAGGTAATTTCCATGGATGGGTAAATGAAGACCATGGGTGGATGTCACTCACAATACCATGGGTGGATAAATACCATGGGTGGATGAATACCATGGGTGGATGCCACTTACAATACCATGGGTAGATTCCTTGGGTGGATGAATACCATGGGTGGATAAATACCATGTGTGAATGAATACCATGGGTGGATAAATACCATGTGTGAATGAATACCATGGGTAGATGTCACTTTCCATTTCGATCATTATTCCCTCCTTAAGAAGCAATGTTCCCCATTGCGTGAAGTTACCTCCTTAGAAGAATTTTTTGAATATGAAGAGTCACTAAAGAGAAGGGTTTTGTGTGGTTAACCCATAATCGTGATGAACAAAGATCCGATGATAGAGATACCTTGTAATGCTTATGATCAACTATGATATTGGAAATGTACAACCTAGTAAATGGACTTTGAAGAAGTGTGGGTTTATGGATGACCCATAACCATGAAAAACGAAGATCCGAGGATAGAGATACCCTGTAACTCTTGTGACCAACTGTGATACTAACAATGTACGACCTAGCAAATGGACTTCAATGGCAAGGATTTTGTGTGGTTGACCCATAACTGTGATGTTGATTGTTGATGAAGTTGCAGGTGCCTACATAGCCTGGGGTGGGACGACACGTCTTCAAACAACCCAAGACAAATTTTTCTATGCTAAAACTGATGAATTTGAAGCAGGTGCCTAATAAAGCGGGGTGGGAGGGCACGTCTCCAAAGGGAACCCGAACTGAATGTTGCTCCAGATATTTGAAAAAAAAAGGAATAAATCAGTCAATATAACTCATAATATGTATTATAACCTGGTTTTTTAAACAAAATGACCATTCTGCATCTTCCCACGCAATTGAAATTCCTATTTGGACACTCTAGAAACTCAGATTCTGAAAAATTGTTGATTTTAAATCAGCGATATCTCCCTCACCTGAATTCCGATTCAATAATTCTTTTTTTTTTTAAATTGGGATATTTTTCAAGAGGAGCTCAAATATGTAATTATTTTTCTAAAATTCTGCATAAAATCAGCAAAAATTGATAGGATATCCGCCATCCACGAATTGCGGACAGAAAATTTTTTGCACACACCTAATTTTAAATTAGCAATATCTCCCTCATCTGGACTTCGATTCAGCCGATTTTTTTTTAATTTGGGTATTTTCTCGCAAGGAATCTAGATATATTTTTTTTTTTGTAAATTTTACACCAAAATTTTCATATATGATATGCAAACTCACCACTCAAAAAATTCCTGCAAAAAAAATAAAAAAAAAAAAAAAAATCTTCTCGTTTTGCCCAAGAAAGTGCTCTATGGAAGTTGCATCACATGCATGAAGTTTTTTGAAGATTGTTGTAAAAATTTGAAACTAAAATATGCATCAAAACCTCATTCCCATGGAGCCATAACTTGGATCTGATACCACTGATCCAAATCTTGGGGGTAGGCCCCCAAGATCTAAAAAAATTAAATGGATCTTGGGGTAGGAGGCCCCCAAGATTTGAAAAAATGAAATGATAGAGGAAAAGAGAGGAGAACACACAATAAACAAAACCACAAAGAATTTTTTTTATTAAAACTGGGAATATCTCTAAAAGATACATTGTGGTGGAAAAATTGTCCCTTTACAATATGTGACTTGTTACTTAAAGTGTTTTTTAGTTACAATACCACAGATAAATTGCATGGGCGGGTAAATTCCATGGGTAAATGAATACCATGGGTGGATGCCACTTACAATACCATGGGTAGAATCCATGGGTGGATGAATACCATGGGTAGATTTCACTTTCCATTTGGATCAGGGTTTGATGGTTTTATTTCTTTCTTTGGGTGAAAATTGTGGAGGGAACTTTCTTGTAGCCAAAGATTTAGCAATATTTGAAAACTAAGGAGTTTTAATAGATACTGCAAAAATATATATGTCAGGAAAATTATCCTTTACAAGGGTATCATTAACATCATTTTGTATCTTAGAAAGTAAATACACAATTTTGTTTTCCTTCCAGGACTTATCTAGGATAATAATATTAAATTCCCGTAACAGTAACAACCACCCAGTAATCCTGCCATTAATAATTGGTTTATTCATTAAATATCTAATATCATAATGATCAGCATGAATGAAAGATTCGTAACAAGTGATATAATGTCTAAATTTAGTAATTGCTTGAACAATAGCTAAAAACTCATTTTCTATAACTATATAATTTAACTCTGCATGAGTCAAATTTTAAATTGTATAATAAATAACATAAGAAGTCAAGTATTTTTGTCCCAATAAAACTCCTAAAGTTGTATCTAAAGCATCAATTGAAATATGAAATGGGAGAGACCAGTTTGGTCCTATTAATATTGGTGCTTCAATAATTTTCCATTTCAATAATTCAAATGCCTTTTGTCATTCGAAATTCCAAACAAAATCACAATCTTTTGTAAGAATTTTAAAGAGTGGAGGATATTTTTTTGTGAAGTTTTCTATGAATCTTCTGTAATATCTTGTAAAACCAAGAAAAATTATAACATCTCTTTGACAAGTAGGAACTGAAAATTTTGAGATTACCTATACCTTAAATGCATCCACATTGATTCCAACACCTGAAATATGATGCCCCAAACCAATTCCCTAGTTAAACATAAAAAACATTGTTATATGGAAAATTCACTTCCGCGGTAAAAAAATGAACTCCCTAGATCTAGTGGAAAAATCTAGAACAACAAAGGAAAAAAGATCTAAGTTTTCCTTAGAGATATTAGATCATGGAAAATGGACCTGCCTCGAATTTGTAGCAAGTACTCATATTCTCTTCGCTTGTAAGTTCCAATCCTAGATCCACATGCTATTGAATGGAACCTGCAAAAATGACTAAAACAATCAAATGAACTACAATATCCACATCACATAATCCAATATCTCTATTCAATGAGTCAACATGAAATTGAAATACAAGAACATAAGCATAACAAAAATAAAGAAAACATGATTCTTTTGTATTAATAAATAAAGGAGAGATTTACAGCCATATATAGAAGCTGACTTTGTAGATGTCTCCCCAATTGACTTGTCCTTCCTTGCCACAAAGAAAATCTTCACACTCAACCCTAATGAATAAATATATGGATTCCTTAATCTCAAAGAAACAACATGAGGGAACTAGAAATCTCCAAAATCCAACCTAGTAATCTCTAAAAACCAACCCAGACTCCATGGGAGGAAATAATTTCATAGGGTAAACATGGTAGTTTAAGATTTTCCAATATAGGCCTAAGATCCACTTATGAAGGAGGATAAGCTCAATGGATAAGATATATGAACACTAAAGTAGGATCAGATAGGAATTCAAGATATTTATCCATGGTAAATGGTTAAAACCACTTTAGAAGCTTATGGAAGGAGAAGATTCACATATATTTTTTAATTTTCCCGAAATTATAGAATCAACGCACTTGTAGAATAGAGCAACCTGCATTGATCAATGTTGATGCTCAATTATGCAACTTTCACCCAATGCATGTGGACATGCATGCAGAGTGAGTTGGGGCTGAAAACATGGTTTTTGAGTAGATAGACCCAGAAACTCAAAAAATTTGGAGAGATGATGCTTAGGGATTTGCAAACGGATTATGACAAAGTGTTCAAGTATGTTGATTGATCCAGTTTTTAGGACTATTGAACATATGTGACAAAATGGCATGTAATAAACATTTTTCATGACTTAATGAAATATTTTATTCTTTGCATATAATGATAATTTTTTCTAATTTATCCATAGCTTCTTCAAAAATGTTTTCATAAACAATAAAATAATCAATGTAAATTTATACACAATCATGAATCATGTCATAAAATATACCTAAAACTGCTCTTTGGAATGTAGCAGGTGCATTACATAAACCAAAATGAAGTACCTTGTAAGCATATGTATCCCAAGGGCATGTAAAAGTTGTTTTGTATTAATATTCTAGTTCCAATTGAATTTGTTTATATCCACTTAAACCATCAAGAAATGAAAAATATTTCTTCCCTGCTAAAGTATCTAATACTTGATCAATGGAAGTTAGTGGAAAATGATATTTTAAAGTAGCCTTTTTTAGTTCCCTATAATCAATGCATTCTCTCCACTTTCCATTATTCTTGGAAACAATCACTAAAGGTGAGACCCATTGGTTATCAAATATTGGGTGAATGAAATTCACATTAAGCAATTTTTGTAATTCCCCCTTAACAATTTCTCTAATATTGAGATTCATCTTTCTCTGATGCATACATATGTTAGGGTTAATTCCCTTCATGTCGGTGTATTCCCAAAAAAAAAAAAAAAAAAAAAAAAAAATTGCAGTATCTTTCTCAATTGTTTATTTTAAAGTTATTCCATGTAGTTATTAATGTTTAATATTTTACCTGAGAAGATTTCTACTAAAGAATTGCCAAAATTTTCCATAGAATGTAGAGCTACTTTATATTGTTGATGATACATATTCAATGTTACATTTATTTTGGAAACTTTGATCTTATTCACACTATGAAGAAGATTCATTATTATTCATCAAATTTATTAACTGATCCTCCTCATCAAGTTGTGAAAGAGTGAATACAGGTTGAATATTTTCAAAGTCTTCATTATCATCATCATCAATCCAAACCTCACTTTCTATTTCATTCATTATTTTTGCAGGTGGATATAATGTGAATCTCTTAGTAGAACTTCCATAAACAATATACATATCACCATATCTACAACTTATAAATGCATAAATTATAGCTAGCCAATGTCTACCAAGGATCAATGGATGCCCCCCTAAATTATTCATGGGATTCAAAATCATAAAGTCAACATGATATTCCCATGATTCTAGAGATATCGATACATATTCTAATATACCATCATGTTTAATAATAGATCTATCTACTAGTGGCAATAACGTTGGGTTTATATTGAAGATTAGGAAGCTTCAATTGATCCATAGTTTGTTTGCTCATGATATTAATGGCTACTCCTAAATCAATCAAAGTATGTGGAATTTCAATACCATTGATGTGAATTTTTACAATAGGGATAGTTGGATCTAAATATTTTTGAAGTATTAGTTTACCCATCATAATATTTGAAATATTTCCTGCCAATTGAATCATTTTAATGTATTTTCTATTTCTACCTTGTTTTTTAATGCATAACTCCTTTATTGTTCTTCAAATATTGGTATTTCCTTTATAGCTTGAAGTAAAGGAATTTTGAAGATTTTTTTTTCAATTCAACTAAATATTATATTCCGGTAAAATGATTTTCCTTTCTATTCCTTTATCAATGTGAAGCCTTTCAGGGAAATGGGGACTTTGTAAGGAAACAAAAGGTTGTTCTACTATAGGAGTTGTAGGAGTTGATTTCATTTGGTTGTCACCTAATTTTGTAGGAACATATTCCTTTGGAGGGGTCTTTTCTTGATCAAGAGATTCCTCTTTTTCAAGATTTTTATCCTCCATATCTTCTTGTATGACAAATAGTGGTTATTTCTTTTGCAAAACTCGACCAAATCTAAGATGGAAATCATTTAGACCTAGAGGAGCATCATACAAGATTGGAAATTTTGACCGTCAAAATTATAAATGGGTTGTTGGGGAGTTTTATTATTCGTATTTGGGAGTGGCTGAGTAGGTAGTTGATTATATTTTTGAGGAAATGGAATGGATGACAAGGGAAGTGGTTGATTCAAAGTCAATTGGGGTTTGAATTGTGGCTGAGTAGGTTGTGAAGGTTGAGGGGGATAATACTAAGGTTGGTATTGAGGGTATGGTTGTTGAAATGGAGATACTGAGGATTCCTATCATAAGAAAATTTTCAGCCTTGTGAACAATATGGGTTTTGTGGTTGAGGTGGCCAAGTTTTCCAAGGCATATGTGTATTCCAATTGTTTTGTGGTTGTGCATATATTGATATTGTGCATTGAAATTTTGTGCCATATGTTTTTTTTGAGGTTTCCAAGGTCCCTTGGGAGCAACATAGAAAATACATTCAACTTGAATTGTTCTAGCTTCTTCTTGGAAAATAGCCTTAAGTCTAGGTATTGAAGGAGATTCCTTTGTATCATGATTCTCTACACATATAACACATATTTCAAAATTGTTGAAAGGATATTCTCGTAAAACATGTTTTTCCTACATCTAGGACAAAAAATAGACAATTCAACATTCTCGACTTTTTTCTTGTTTTGTATCCTTAAAGTATATATTTGTTCACTAATATTTCCAAGGATATCATTTTTAAAGTTGTCAAGAAAATTTCCTAATTCTGCTCTACTTACTATTCCAAATGTAGATTTTCTTACCCTTGACACAACCAGATATCTTGGATTCTTACCATATTTTTCCTTTCCTTTTAAAATGTATTTGCACACAACTCACAAAATTTTTCAAATGAAAACTGGGAGACATCTCAATTTCCCATTAAATTGAGAAGATCAATCCATTCATACCTGATGGTTTTTAGCAAAATATTTTTTTAATTTCTCTTCATATAAATTATGGAATTTGTCCCTTTTGACATTATAGGAAAATATTTCCATCAAATATTTAAGGTTTTCATCCTCTTTTTGAACCATCTTAAAGATTTCATCCTTAAGGTCATGATGTATGCAATAATATTTATATATTTCTAGGAATATTCTTTTCATATCTCGTTTTTTAATAGAATGTGTTATTAGACCCATGAACCAAGTTAAGATCTCCATTTTTTTTAGTGTCTGGGAATAATTTTAATTTCTAGTATCAAGTAGGTAAGCATGTGATCTAAATAAAACTTAAACTCAAAAATATATGTCTTCAGATCCTCAGTTCTTAACCCATGAAAGTTAGTAAGGATGGATGGTGAGATATTTTTCATGGTTGCAATAGTATATGTATGTAAAATAGAGAATCCAAAAGGATCCTCTTCTCCATGAAAATTTCCACAATATCCTCTTCCATCTCTACCACCTCGACCAATACCACCATCTGTGCCACCTCCTCGCCCCCCACCAATTCTTGGTCCTTCCTCATTATGAACCTCTCCTTCATGTGCCATTGTAGATTATTTAGAACTTATGTAGTGTTTTATAATAGGATTATCTTCAACAAATTCCCCCTCTAATGATTCTTTTGTCAATTACTGATATAATATGATTTTCTCTTCTACTTATTCTTCCGCATTAGGTACTTCTAACTCCTGTCCTAAGATTTGTTCACCTATTGAAGAAATAAATATGACTCCTTCAATTGGGGATGTAGGTTCTTCAATTACAACTTTTGTATATGAGGTTGGTCAATCCCTAGGTTGAATTTTAGACCTATGTACTTTAGGGAGTCTTTGTCTACCTATTATGGATGGAATGAAAGTGTCAGTGGATGGTGTGGCACTATGTGGTCTAGTGGGGGTGGTTCGTTATGTTATTATTGAACTGCATCCTCTATCTCAACTTATAAATCCACCTCTTCAAAAACGTTCTCTATACATGGATCCTAGATCATTTTAATATTATTTTAACTATGCATCTAGTATGTTATGCAAATTAAAACAAAAAATAAAGTCCTATATACACTTCCCCGACAGCGATGCAATTTTTTTGAATAATTTAATTGTTGATTAAATTACTTCGTTAAATTATCAACCAGGGTTGGTGTACTTGTGAAGTGTATGTGCACAATATATGTTAGGAGATTTATTTCTGATCAAAAGATTGAATTCAGATGCAAATTGTAAATCTAATATATTCAATACTAACTCTCATCATGTTTACACACATGTCATTTCTATAAGACTTGTTTGAATTAAAATAAATTTGAACATAATATATGTTATAATGAATTAAAAACTAATCTAAGAACAAGAATTTGAAACCTATTTTATTGAGTATAATGAAAAGCTTATGTTGTTGAACTAAATTGGAAAACTATTCTATTTGACATAATTGAAAACTTATTCTGTTAAATTGAATTGAAAGTTTATGCTAATTGACTCAAAATAAATCTATTCTACTTTGATTGAAAATAAAACTATTCTAGGTACTTTGAAATTAATTCTATTCTAATAATTCGTAAGGAAATATAACTAAAAAGAAGAACTAAAATGAATTTGAAAAGCAGTGATCTAAATTGCAAGTATTAACAGATTACTAGTGTGCGCAAATATTATTAGAACCAATTTGAAAATTAACTTTTAAATATGAGTATAAGTGAATAATTCAACTAGGAAATATGATATAAAAAATGTTTTCGACATTTTGAGTTTAACAATGAGAACTCAACCTGTGCAAATGAAATAATGATGAGTAAACTAGAATTGAAAATAGAGCATTAATAAATCATGGAATATATAACTACTTGCGAACTAGATGGGAATAATTTCTAAGAAGGTAATGAAATTAAACAACTATACCATCTTACAACTCTTCAGGGGGGGGCTCTTGTTGAGCGCAAGAAAGGAAGAATTCAAATCAACGAATCAATCACCAACGCATATGCGCAAAATTGAGCTTTGAATTCACTTGAAATTAAAGCTCAGAGTGTCACAAGAATTATAGACTTTAAAACTAGGTTGTCTTTGCTTTACATCAAATCAATTTATACTACTTTAAACCAACAGTTTCTCAGAAAATAGAGCCAAGAGGAAAGTTCCTCAATTGACACCTAGGTTTCCTAATTAAAACAAAAGGCATATTCTTCATGATTTGCTACAAGAAGAGAAAATCATGAACATTCTTGTTAACACATCATCAACTTCAAATCTCGAACCTTGCTCGCTTGATTCCACGCTCGCCTTATGATATCAATGTCTAGCTTGGAACTTTGCGTGAGAATGGTTTTCTTATAACCAAAATTGACTTTTAATTTGATTCACCACTATCTATCATAATAAAATAAGGATTAGATCTCATATTAAAACTTTATTAAAAATTATTAATAGTTTATTAAAATCATTAATATAGATATTACATTATCATTTAATTTAAATATTATTACTTTAGACCTTAAAAATCATCACTTAAAAATTATGAATGAACTAATAAAATTCTTTAATAAATAAATAATTAACAAATAAATAAATCAAACCTTCACTTAAAAAAAATAAAAATTCCTAGATAAATAAATAAATTATTAACAAACATATAAATAATTAACAAATTAATTAAATTAATATATTAACAATCATAAAATTAAATAAATAATCATTAAATAAATTAAATTAAATTAAATATTAACACATTACTTTTCAAAGTCATCTTCCCCTTCCTTTCCTCTCCATTCATCTCTCCCTTTATCCTATTTATACCTCATGTGAGATCTTACTTACTCATAGACCTTTTTCTTGAAGATGAACCACAGTGTTTTGGTTCGAAACATCAAAATGAAAAACATGGATGCAACATACTCGGAAAACACTACAACACAAAATATTGTTCGCAAAAGCCTAAAATCCACAACAATGATAGTTTTCATGCCTATGATATATATGTGTGTGTGTGTGTGTGTGTGTGTGTGTAATTTTATGTCATTTTTTTTTTTTTCATTTTTGTTAAAATTTTATTTTTAGAGATAGAAATTCTAATTCTTGTGGTGGTAGAGAAGGAGAATCTACTTTCCTTACCAATTTCATATCAAAACTATCTTGCATATGTCTAAAAAATTATTCTCTTGTCAAGGGTTTATGATATAATTTCAACCTATGCCAACTAACAAGTAAGATAATATTTTCTTCATTAATAGTCCTGATTCTAATTGGAAGATTATAAAATATAGTATCTATTTCATAGGGACCAAGCCAAGTGTCTGAAATTTTCCTTGAAAACCCTTAAACTTAGAATAAAAAAGAAGAGCCCAATCACGGGGGTTGAATTTCTTGAATTTGATGAATTTGGCATGTCGCTTGGTTCTTTGTTGTTGGATTATGTTTTTTCATTGTATGTAAACTTGTCAGATCTCATCTAAATCATTTATCTTTGTCAATCTCTATTTCTGAGCTTTAGTTAGATCAAGTCCCAACTGTGTTGCCATTCTATAAGTTTCCACTTGGAATTCAATTGGAAGCAAGACTTGCTTCCCACAGACAAGCTCATAGGGAGTATGTCCAACAATGTTTCTCCATGTGGTGTGGTATGCCTAACGATGCCTTTGGAAACATTTTTTCCCAGTCTCTTCTGTGCAAGTGTGCAATCTTGGTCAGTATATATTCAAGTGCCTTGTTGGTAGATTCCACTCGCCCATTGGCCTATGGATGATATGGAGTGGATTTATGATGCTTTATTTATATTGTTCCATAATTTTATACACTAACTTATATGTGAATTAAGCACCTTGATTTGTGACAATTTCCTTTGGGACACCAAAACGAGTAAAAATATTCTCAAAAATAAATGTAACCACAACATTTTCAATAGCAAAAGGAAGTGGCTTATATTCTACCCATTTTGAAACATAATCCGTACAAACAAGAATGTACCCTTTTTGTTCAGAAGGAAAAATGATTAGACCAACAAAATCTAGAGCCCATTTGTCAAAATTCTCTATGAGTACATGAGGTTGTGGAGGCATCTCATCTAATTGAATGGGATTTCCCATTTTTTGGAAGCTATCACAATTTTTTACATTTTCCTTGAAAAATCTGAAAAGAGAAGGCCAATAATATCCCAAAAGAAGTACTTTGTATGTGTTTCTTTTATTAGAAAAGTGTCCTCCACATGGTTCATCATGGAAAATTTTTAATATTTCTAGTATTTCATACTCTCGAACATGTCTTTAGATAATCAGATCAGGCCCTATTCGATACAATTCTCCTTCCATCCAGGAGTTGGGTGCAATGGATTTGATGAATTTCTATCTTTCTCTGGCTGGAAACTGTGGACGAAACTTTCCTGGAGCCAAATAATTAGCAATATCCATAAACCATGGATTTTTAGTAAATATTGAAAAAATATGTTTGTCAGTTAAATTATCCTTTATAGGGGTATCAATAATGTATTTATGTATCTTGGAAAGGAAATCAACAACTATTTTTTCCTTTCCTATATTATCCAAGATGGTAATATTGAATTCCTATAACAGTAAAAACCACCTAGTAATATTGTCATTAGTATTGGTTTATTCATTAAATATATAATAGAAAAAGGATTAGTATAAATGAAAGTTTCATAACTAGTGATATAATGTATAAATTTATTAATGGCATGAACAACAACTAAAAACTCTTTTTTTGTAACTATATAATTTAACTGTGCAGGAGTCAAATTTTTACTTGTATAATAAATAACATGAGTCAAGCCTTTTTGTCCCAGTACAACTCCTAAATTTGTATATGAAGAATCATTTGAAATATGAAATAGGAGAGACCAGTTTGGTCCTCTTAATATTGATGCTTCGGTACTTTTCTGTTTCAATGATTCAAATGCCTTTTGGTATTCATAATTCCAAACAAAATAACAATCCTTTGTAAGAGTTTAAAGAGTGGAGATGCTATTTTTGTGAAGTTTTTTATGAATCTTCTGTAATATCCTGTAAAACCAAGAAAAATTATAACATCTCTTTGACAAGTAGGAACTGATATTTTGGAGATTACTTCTACCTTAGATGCATCCACCTTTATTCCAACACCTGAAATATGATGCCCGAAAACAATTCCCTCATTAAACATCATAAAACCTTTTTCATGAATTAATGAAATATTTGCTTCTTTGAGTCTAATGAGAACTTTTTCTAATTTATCCATGGTTTTCAAAAGTGTTTCCATCGAAAGTAACATCATCCATGTAAACTACTACACAATCATGAATAAATTCAGGAAATATACCTAAAATTTCTCTCTGGAATGTAGCAGGTGCATTACATAAACCAAAAGGAATTACCCTATAAGAATACGTACCCCGAGGACATGCAAAATTTGTTTTGTCTTGATCTTTTGGTTCCAGTTGAATTTGGTTATATCCACTTAAACCATCAAGAAATTAACAATATTTCTTCCCTGCTAAAGTATCTAATACTTGATCAATGAAAGGTAGTGGAAAATTATATTTTAAAGTAGCCTTATTTAATTCCCTATAGTCAATGCACACTCTCTAATTTCCATTCTTCTTAAGAAAAAACACTAAAGGTGAGATCTAGTTGCAATCTGATATTGGGTGAATGAAATTCACATTAGGAAATTTTTGTAATTCCTCCTTAACAATTTCTCTTAGATTGGGATTCATCCTTATTTGAGGTTGTCTCACTGCTTTGGAATTTTATTGAATATAAATGTGATTAATACATATATTAGGGTCAATTTATGTCATTTCAATGCATTCCCATGCATATGCAGAAGAATGCTTTTGTAACATATTTATTAATTGTTTCTTTTGAAATTATTCCAAGTTGTTATTAATGTTTAATGTTTAACCTGAGAAAATTTCTACTAAAGAATTTCCAAATTTGTCCATAGAATGTAAAGTTACTTTATATTGTCGAGATGATAAACATTATATGTTACATTGCTCTTGAAAAAATTGATCTTTCTCACAATATGAAGACGAGTCATTATTATTCATCAAATTTATTAATTGATCCTCCTCATCAAGTTGTGAAAGAGTAAATATAGTTTGAATATCTTCAAAGTCTCCATTATCATCATCATCAATTCAAACCTCACTTTATATTTCAGTTATTTTTTTTAGGTGGATATAATGTGAATCTCTTAGTAGAACTTCCATAAAAAATATACATATCACCATATCTACAACTTATAAATGCATAAGTTGTAACTATCCAAGCTCTACCTGCAAGGATCAATGCATGCCATCCTAAATTATTATTTGGAGTCAAAATCATAAATTCAATAGGATATTCTCATTAATCTAAAGATATCGATACATCTTATAATACACCATCAAGTTTAATAACAAATATATCTACTAGTTTCAATAAAGTTGCGGTATATTGAATAATATGAAGCTTCAACTGATCCATAGTTTGTTTGCTCATTTTATTAATGGTTGCTCCTAAATCAATCAAAGTTTTTGAAATTTCAATACCATTGATGTGAATTTTTAATGATAGGGCTAACTGGATCTAAAAAAAATTGAACTATTAGTTTCCCCATCATAATATATGAAATTGTTCCTACTAATTGAATCTTTTTAATGTATTTTCTTTTCTTCCCAGTTTTTTAATCCATAATTTCTTTATTTTTTTGAAAATATGGGTATTTCATTTATAGCTTGAAGTAAATTAATCTTGATTAAAATATTTTTCAATACATCTAACATATTATATTCAGGTAAAATGATTTTCCTTTATATTCCTTTATCAATTTGAAGCCTTTCAAGAAAAGGGGGACTTTTTTAAGGAAAAAAAAGGTTGTTCTACTATAGGAATTATAGGATTTGATTTTATTCAGTTGTGACCCAATTGTGTATGAACATCTTCCTTTGGATGAAACTTTTCTTCATCAAGAGATGCCTCTTTTTTAGGAACTTTATCCTCCTTATATTCTTGGATGACAACTAATGGTGATTTATTTTGCAAGACTCAACTAGATCTAAGTTGGACATCATTTAGACATAGAGGACCTATCATACAAGATTGAAAATTTTGACCCTCAACATTATATATGGGTTGTTGGGGAGTTTTATTATTCATATTTGGCAGTGGTTGAGTAGGTAGTTGATTATATTTTTGAGGAAATGTAGTGGATGTAAATGAAATTGGTTGAGTCGAAGTCAATTGGGGTTGGAATTTTGGTTGAATATGTTGTGGAGGTTAAGTGGGATAATACTGAGGTTGGTATTAAGGGTATGGATGTTGAAATTGATAATACTAGAGATTCCTACCATAAGAATTTTTCTAGCCTTGTGAACAAGATGGGTTTTGTGGTTGAGGTGGAAAATTTTGCCAAGGAAAAATTGTCGTACAATTTCTTTATGGTTGTGCATATGATTGATATTGTGCATTGGGATCTTGTGCCATATATGTTTGTCTAGGATGCCAAGGTATCGCGGGAGCAACATAACAAAGCTATTCATCTTGACATGTTCCAAATTATTCTTGGAAAATAGCCTTAAGTCCAGGTATTGAAGTAGATTCCTTTATATCATGATTTTCTATACATATAACACATATTTCAACATTATCAAGAGGACATTATTGTAAAGCATGTTTTTTCCTACATTTATGACATAAAATAGATAATGAAACATTCTCAATTTTTTTCTTGTTTTGTATTCTTAAAGTATCTAGTTGTTGAATAATATTTCCAAGGATAGCAGTGTTAAAGTTGTCAAGCAAATTTCTTAATTCCACTCTACTTATTGTTCTAGATGTAGATTTTATTACCCTTGGCATGACCGGATCTCTTGGATTCCTAACATGTTTTTCCTTTCCTCTTATAATGTGTTTGCATAACTCATAGATTTCTTCGAATGATAACTGAGAAACATCTCCCTTGCCCATTAAATTGAGAATATCAATCCATTCATCCCTTATGGATTTTAGAAAAAGGGTTTTTAATGTCTCTTCATCTAAATTATGAAATTTGGACATTTTGAAATTATAGGCAAGTCTTTCCACCAAACATTCAAGGTTTTCATCCTCTTTTTGAACCATCTTAAATATTTCATCCTTAAGGTCACGATGTATGCAATAATATTTATATTTTTCTAGGAATATTATTTTCATATCATTCCATGTTCTAATAAAATGTTTTCATAGACCCATGAAACATTTAAGAGCTCCATATTTTAAAATGGCTATGAATATTTTCAATTTTTGAGTATCAAATAGGTAATCACACGATCTGCATAATACTTCAAACTCAAAAACAAATATTTATGGATCCTTAATTCTTAACTCGTGAAAGTGAGGAACTATGGATGGTTAAATACTTTTCATGGTAGCAGTACTATCTACATCTAAAATAGGGGATAAAAAAGGATCCTCTTCTCCACGAAAATTTCCACCTTCTCCTCTTCCACCTCTACCACCTCGACCTCTACCGCCATCTCTGCCACCTCGTCGCCCACCAATTCTTGGTCCTTCCCCATTATGAACCTATCCTTCATATTCCATTGTATATTTTGTTAGCGTATTCCAGTTCTTCCAGTCACCAGTGATCAAATGTGCTCTTACAAGGTTTTTTTAGGGTCTTAGGTCAAATTTTTATGGTTTCAGTAGGTCTTCAAATAAAACTTTGGTCACTGGTTAGTGTGTCTAAGTGTGTTACTACTCCTTCCAGTTCATGTTTTAGTCATGCCATCACTCACTTTGAGGAGTCATAACTGAAATTTATTCATCACCATCTCAGTCACATTACCATGGTCATCATTTCATGTAGTGTCATTATTAAGTCATAGGGTCAAAATCATAAAATAGGTCATTTCACCATTTAATTCAGCATTGAAAGGAGTAGTAATAGTGAAAAATATTCAATAAAGGTTTCAAAAGTGTGATTTAATTTCCATCATGATGTAATATATTTCAAAAGGTTCTAAAATCTGCATTTCCAAATCAAAAAGTAAAAGGACATGGTTGGCCCACTTAACCACTAAAGAAGAAAATCAATTTCCAAGCTATTCAAAGACCAATGGAGCTACTCATTTGTTCATTCCAACTTCAAGAAGACACCATTCCACCAAGAAATACCATTTTCACACTCAGAGCAGCCATTCATTGCCATAAAAGTGCCTCATCAGTTGTTGCATTGTGCTTTTGTTGCACGTCTGTTGCGCTTTTACCTGAGTCATCTATGCTTTCTTCAAGGAGGAAAACACTCCATTTCAATGGTTTCTACAACAAAAAATATGTTTCAGTGTATCATATCCAAGTAAGTGGGTCCCTAAAACTACATCTTTTGTCTTTATTTCATGCTTGGAAGGATCAATTCCCTCTTCTATGGTTTTGGATGCCTTTGCTTGGTTTCATGGTCTCATTACCAAATTTCTGAGAAAAACCCTAATTTTAAAGCTCATACACCTTCACCCACCTCTCATATACCTTCATTGATATTTTTCCTCACCGATATCCCTCATTTTCACTATTTTCCCACAAACCATAGCCTAGACAACACTTTCCTAGGCTAGGATTGTTTTTTTCCTCTTTTGAACCCCTTCCCCTCACTCATTCCCTCAAATTTCACTTTCCCCTACACCTTAACAACTCTCCCTACCCCCCTAAATTTTCCCAAGAATTTAGGATACCCCTAACCCCTTCATCTCCCTTAATTTCTGAAAAGATGTCCAAATCCCTTGTTTTTCCCTACACCAAACCCTAATTTCCCATCCCACTGAGCTAGGGTTTACTATAGAATCAGAGACAACTGAGTAGAAGAGGCACAAGGTAGGTCAGATCAGCAAGTATGAGCCCACTTTAGCACATGAGATCATGTCTTCACCCTTCCTCAAGCAATCATTCCAGGATACATTTTGCCTTGCCTTTTGCCGAAAGGTTGAGGAACTTGGTTTTAATGACAAATTGAACAACACTTTTTCCACCAGTTTGAGGAGATATAAGGTGACCGTTGTAGGGGTTGTGTTCAATATTTTAGCATAGACCATTTCCATAGCTATATGGATTCCAAATAGTGGAGAAACTTGGTTCAAGGGTAGATACCTAGACATTGAAAACTATAATATGTATTTGAAACCTCCATACAATTTTTTCCTGAAACATATATTTCCATTCAGATGCCTGCTTGAAAAGTATGCCCCGCTTATGAAATACTTCACATGTGAGGGTAGGTTCTCAAGGTTATATCAGTATTATTTGAGGTTGTTGATGCATTTCACTGGTGTAATAGCACTTAACTTGCCTCATTACCTTTACAAAATAATGGTAAAGATGTCAGAGAAGGTACATAGGCTAGGAGAATATCATCATGCTAGTTGTTTCACCATGGCTTGGTGAAAATCCTGGTTTCCCATCAACTCACACATTAATTTTTCTTAGGATGGTTTTATGTATTCAACCTTTCACATGCCTTCTCTAGCTCAGTCAAGCAGTCACTCTACTCCTTTGTCATCACAAGCACAGCAAGAGGTTGCTTCCACAAGAAAACCTACCAAAAGAATTCCTAGGGAAGAGGTGACTCAAACATGTGTTAGAGAAAAGAGGCTTTTGTTTTCTCCAGATATTTTTGAAAGGGCCAAGCCTACATCAAGCGAGAAAGAAACATCATCACAACATGAGGCACCATTGCAGGATGAGGAACCAGTTCATCTTGACACTGATATGGTAGATTTAGAAATACATGAGGAGGACAAAAAAACTGAACATATCATCATGGAGAAGGAGGCTAATATTAGAGAGCTCAAATAAAATTTATCAAAGGAAAATTTCTTGGTCTCATTCTTGCAACAGGAGAACATGCAACTAAAGGTAAATCAACTGCTCTTAAACAAGGCTAAAGAAGATTTGAGAAAGGATGGTGCCAAAGGTAAGGAAGTTGTTGAGGTTGATGATTTAGAGGATCAAAAAGAGTAGGTTAGAACAAGGATACCATGGAAAATAAGCCTCAAGAGGGCACTTGAGTAGAAAAGATAAACATCTCCACCAAAAACACAAATGACTGTTGATAAACTCATTCTGGAAGAAATTGAGAAATATAGGGAATATTGGCTTGATAGGGTGAATTTCCACTTGGAGAATCTTCTCAAGAGGGAAAACAGGGACAAAAACTGACAAATACACATGGACATGCATTATTATACAAGGAACAAGGTCTCCCAAGTCATAATCAAGCAAGCGAAAGAGAAGCTCAAGCAAACCCTAATGAGGCAAAAGGAAAAATATAAGCTTGAATTGCTTGCTGAGGCATCCCTCATTGCATGAAAAATAATCACCTGGCCTCATGGGACAATTTTGGGCAAGTTTTCAAGGAATTTTGTGAAATTTTTCATTTTTGATGTTTTTGGCTTAATTAAGAAATCTCATTACAGTCAAAAGTGAAGTGCCTTGGTGCTGCACTTTTTCCTCACACCTCCAAATGCCAAAAAAATACATTTATGGATATATAATCACACATGCATGTCACCTATCCACTTTTGGTGCCTTTTTTCCGAACTAATTCAGATAAAATGCTCAAAAATAGGTCAAAAAGACACTTTCTGCCACCTTTCTAGACTAGGCGTTGCACTTTTGCTAGTAGTTTTTGGAGAATGAATTTTTATCTGTCATGGAGTATCCATTTTTCTTGCTTGAGGTGTCTAATGAAAACTATACATCCTCATATTTCCATTGGATCCTTTATAACTGGATTTGGAGTAGTGGAAGGCCTCCAAAAGTCTTCTCCAAATTTGATGTTCTGCTTCTTTCTAGTGGCGCTGCTCTTTTGCCTGTTAGTAAAAATTTTGACTTTTCTTCAGTAAAATATTATTTTTATGATGTAATTTCTATACTTTCATGTTTACTTGATGTAATATAAGGTTAATGGTCTTTTTTAGAGACATTTTGGTGTAATTTTGGACCTCATTGATGAGGAGTAGTTCTGTCAAATTCTATTTGAGGAGAGTTTGTTTAACCTCCTAGTCATTAGGGTTTTGTTGAGAAATTCATGTGATTTGTTCCTACACTGAGGGATTCGACCCCTGAGAGAGGGGAAGTTGTTTTTAGTCTATATGTATGTGATATTCAGTCATTTTTATGGTTGAACATTAGAGAGTGGAAGTCTTGTAGCTTGTACTTCATCACTTTTTACAGGAAATCAAAGGACAATTGGAACAATAATTCAAGAATTCTTGTGTTGTGAGTTTGTGATAATATTTTCTCTCTGTTATAGATTTATATGAATGATAAATAGTCTCCTTAACATATCTTTACTTGTTTTTCCTAAGAGGTTCTAAATATAATTATTTTTATTAAGCTCTGTTTTATTAGGGAATTCATGTTTATGTGTTTTATCTTCTTGAGAAATGAATTCATGGAATACATGCTCATTTTTATCTTCTTGCTCATTCAACCCTACACTACATTGACCAAATCTTAAGCTATCACAAAATCATACCTACCCTGCTCCTCTATATTTCTTGCAACTAGAACCTTTGATGTTTTGACCTAGTTCCCTGATTTTCACTCCTAATCCAACAAAAAACCCTAAAATATTTCAAACCCTAAAGCTGAAATATCTAGCCTAAAATCCATTCTTGTATCATTCAAATCCTTGGTTGTGATTTTCATAGAGAGAGCCCTCTCTGATTTGGTAGGGCTAGCTACCAAACTAAAATCTTGGTTTGAGGTTACCTCCGTTGATATCCTTTCAGACTTGGGACATTGTGGAGGCTAACATTTCTGGCGTCATTACCGAGAAACATACTGGAAAATCTTCCCTGTGTGTATTATTACATTTTCATTGAATTCCAGGCTTGTGGATGATAGGACCTAGTTTTTGAGAAGGCTTATTCAAGTTTTAGAGAGCCAAAGTGCAAGAAACAAGATTACACTAGCTCCTAAAAGGTATACATGATCAAATCCTAACCTAGATCCACCATATCACGTTGAAGATACAGAAAGACTCATAAGAAAGCAGAGACTTAAACATTCTGAGATTCAGTCAAGTTCATCTACTTTGGTAAGGTCTACATCCTTTCCTTCAAAACTAGTTTCACTTGAAGATATTCCATTTGATATTAAGTTCGAGTTGTATTTGCTTAAATCCAAATCTGAAACTTCTTTATCTAAAATTGTATTCAATCCTTTAAAGTTTGAAACAAGTTCCTCATCCATAGAATCCAATTTAGAATTAGATTATGAGAGGAAGGTTTGGTCTCAATTTGACAAAATTCAAAAAATAGCAAACCATTTTCAATATACTTTCGAGAAAGCTTATACACAATATTAGCAAGAGCTCTTGTATGCTGATCCTTTTCCTACTTCATTTAATCACACTTTTGCTACATCCCCTCATACTATTGTTTCTTCATCATCCACACTTCCTCCCACACAACCATCACTCATACCAACACTTCTTGTTGTAACTACAAGCTTGCCTCCTAGAACAACTATGGCCATATTTTCTGGTTTAGCTCTACCAGGACAACTCACTGATTTACCTCAGAACTATGGACAAAGGCTACATCTTTTTTATGGAACCACCAAAATTTCAGTTAGGAAAATATTGAAAAAATCACATATTTCATAGATTTAGAAGAGGCAGATAATGATAATGCAAAAATGATAACAATTACTTAGAGTTTCTCAGGAGAAGTAAAAAAGTGGTTCCGAGCTTTGGCACCTTGTTCAGTGCCAGATTCAAAATAGTTAACCGATATTTTCCTTGCTAAGTGCAATGAAAAGAAAATTACTCTTTAGATATTGTGTGAATACAACTCATTGAAAAGGAAGCTTAATGAATCAGTTCAATACTATACTACTTGTTTCAATAAGGTGTACAATTCCATTCCTACCAATATCAAACCTCCACCTGACTTGGATTTGCTACATTATCCAGATGCCTTTGACCCTGATATGGCATATCAAATTAGAGAGATAAATCCCACTTCACTGGAGGATATGCATATAAATGATGTCAACGTTGAATCCAATCTGTTGAACAATAAATCAAAAATAAAAATTGAAAAGAGACTCACAATTAAGGAAGATCCATCTACCTCATCTGAAGAAAAGTTAGATACTTCGATCAGAAATGTGGAAAATATGGTATACATGATGTACATTTCTGAAAGGAAATTATAAAATCAAGTCTGGAATCCCAATTTCCAAGGACAACGGCACCAACCTCATTTCAGAATTAAGCAGAGAGAGCAGAGAGCTCCAAAACGGCAAGCATAACAACAAGTCTGCACTCCATTACAACAAAACTATGCCCAAGGACCTGAAGATGAAGATGAAATTTTTGAAGAAAGCCATCTCTTTACAAAAGACCATGGACCTATTTACCTTACAAAGGATGATGAGTATACCGAGGAAATACATGTGCCAGATGACCAAGAATGTGTACTTGAAAATGATGATGGGTTGGCAGTCCAATCTAAAAACTATCAAAGGGGGTACCTAAATGTTCTCAACTCAGCGCAAAGACAATATAGTTTGAGAAACCAAGATGTGCCTATTACATCTACTCGAAAAAGGCCAACTCTGCAAAAAGATACTCATTCCAAGAAAACTTCCTACGCTAGTCAAAATAAGGAGAAGGAGCATGTTGCCACAAATCAGAGCAAGAACAGTGGGCCATATACAAGTACATGAAACAAAGACAAGGAAGGAAAAAGAAATGAGTCTTTAGCAAAAGAGAATCCTGAAAAGAGGGATACCATTGCAAAATAAGTAGAGAAACAATCTAACTTTTTTAGCTTAGAGAGTGAAATTTCTAAGTTAAAAGTTTCTATTCCCCTCACTGAGCTTGTAAAGAATGATCGATATAAATTTCATGTTGCTAAGTTTTTAAAATTATATCAGATGCCAAACATGGTCAATGTCAGTTATGACCAACCCGAACTCCTATTTGGCCCAGTTGTAGATGGAAATCTTGAAGATAGTGAAGTCCTTCCATTTTATCTCATTTTGAGGATTCATGACTATATCCTCCATAATTCCATGTTGGATTCTAGGGCCTCACACAATTTAATGTCGAAGGCGATCATGGATAAGTTGGGGTTGGACATAACCCGACCCTATCATGACCTCTATTCTTTTGATTTGGGTAGAGTCAGATGCCTTGGTATTATTAAGGACTTGGTGGTCTTTCTTGATCAAATTCCCACAAAAAATGTGTTGATGGATTTTGTAGTTGTTGACATGCCTCCAAGGTATGGCATTTTTCTTTCATGTTCTTAGGGAGCCAAATTAAGGGGTACTCTACAACTTGATTTTTCATATGCTACAATTCTGGTATTTGGTCAACTTAGGAAGCTATATCGGGAAGTTAAAATGAAATGTATGATCAATAGAAAATAAAAACCTAAAAATCACCCCATTAACTCTGTACATACCAATTTAGAGTCTTTCATTTTGTATAATGATCATGGTACTGATGATTTAGAGAGTCAAATTGTAGAAGTTGAAGAAAATTCAGAATCGTCAAGTAGTGTCCAAGTGGTCTTGAATGCAGAACAAAGAAATCATAATTCTGATCGCTTGTAACCAAACACTTCAGAGAAAAATTCAGTAGAGTTAGAGAAAGGAAAAGAAAAGGTTGAAACAATGGGTCAAAAAGAAGAAACAGATTAGTCCACATAATTTCAGCTTCCCGATGATGAGGAGGTTCTTTGGACCATGGATTTCAATGGTGCTTTGGGAAAATATGGAGCTGGTATTGGAATCTAGATCTGTAGCCCTATACATTAGTCATCTAAATTCCCATGGAATGTAATATTGTGTTCTTATAAACTAGCTTTTGACTATTCGAACAATGAGGTTGAATATGAGGCTATAATCACCAGTCTCATAATTTTGAAAAGGATAGGTGCAAAGAGAATTATAGTATATGGTGAATCCGAGTTGGTGATTAAACATGTAAAATGGGAGTACCAGGCCAAAAATCCCATGATGAGAGCTTATTGTAATGGTTTTCTTGATATTCTTAAAACTTTTCCAAAATATACATTGTCTATGATTCCTAGAAGTCAGAATTTTATGGTTGATTCTCTTGCCACAAAGGCCGAAAAATTTAAGATTCCTATTCATGCTACTAAAAAAATTGAAATTCATGTGAAGCATCACCTAGCTGTCCCTGAAAATCTGAGATATTGGCAAGTATTTTGGGATGATAAACAGATAAACATTTTTTTGCAAATGGACGAGGAGTTTTCTAATTCCCATATTGATGATGTGTATAATCAAGATGATCAGGTAATCATAAGCTACTGAAGTTGAGGTGTTGAAGCTAAAGGAAAATAACATTCCACGAGGTCTTGTACCTTTGGAAGAGTTATTTGATCACGATGATGTCGCTAAAAAGCTGACAATGGTCCCCACAGAAGTAGGTGTTGAAGATGTAAACATTAGTACAACCGATAAACCCAAGATGGTCAAGTTATCGAGGTATTTATCCCATGAGTTGAAAAGTAAATACACATATATTTTGAGTGAATTTTCTAATGTATTTGCTTGGGATTATTTAGATTTAAAAGTGTACGATAAAAATATCATCCAGCACACTATCCCAATCAAGTCGGATCAAAGGCCATTCCACCAGAAGCTGAGAAGAATTAATCCTAAATTGCTGCCATCAATCAAGAAAGAGGTAAATAGAATTTATAAAGTTGGTATTATAGTTTCTATTTGATTTTCAGATTGGATGTCCAACCTTGTGCCAGTAAGGAAAAAGATAGGGGAGATTCGTCTTTGCATAGATTTCAGAAATTTGAACAAGGAATCCTTGAAGGACAATTATCCTCTCCTGAAGATGGACCACATCTTGCAGAGGGTAGTTGGGGCTTATATAATGTCACTCCTTGAAGAATACTCATGATACAACCAGATCTTTGTGCATGAAAATGACCAAGAGAAAAAAACATTTACAACACCATGGTGTACTTTCATGTAAGCCAAAATGCCATTTGGGCTAAAGAATGCAGGGGCTACATTTCAACGAGCTATGGACATTACTTTATCAAATGAAAAGGATGTATTTCTTGTGGTTTACCTTGATTATATTACTGTCTTCTCACATTCATATGATGAGCACCTACATGACGTGACAATAGTGTTTCAAAAATGCAGGAAATTCGACATTTCGTTGAATACTAAGAAAAGCCTATTTTCCACGGAGGAGGGAAAACTACTCGGGAAGATCATCTCAAAGGATGGAATTCGCATTGATTCCTCCAGGATAGAAGCAATTAAGTAGTTGGACTTCCCATGGAACAAAAAAGAGATCCAGTCATTCAATGGTAAGATAATTTTTTTGAGGAGATTCATCCCCAACCTCGTTGAACACCTTAGAGATATGACAAACATGATGAAGAAGGACAGTGAGGTAAGATGGTCAGAAGATGAAAATAAATCATTCAATTAAGTCAAATTTTCTTTAACATGTGTTCCCATATTGATCAACCCTGATTATACTATGGACTTCAGTATCTTTTCATTCGCTTCCGAGCACTCCTTGGTTGTTGTCCTAATGCAAAAAATAACTCAAAGGCGGAGCATCCAATTTCCTTTTTCAGTCAGACCATAAGAGATGCAACCCTGAGATACAACATTATTGAAAAACAAGCTTTGGCATTTGTGAAAGCATTGAAATGATTTTAGGTCTACGTTCTTCACTTGCACATCATTGCTTATGTTCCAAATAAAGCAATGAAATATTTTTTGATGCAAACTGGTCCCGAAGGTAGGCGAGGGAAATGGATTTCAACCATTCTTGAATATTACCTGGAGATCAAGCCTACAAAACTAATCAAGGGACAAGTTTTGGCAAATTTTATGGCATAATATAATTTTCATGTGCTGGATATTAATTTGATTTCTACACTTTCTGATGAGGTGGTTGATGACTCATTGACACAGGTATCACAGATTTTCATTCCATCCCCTTGGTATGCTGATATTGATTATGTACTTCATGTTACATGTCATTTTGTCACCATGACATTTGACTGTCAATATGGGTCTATCAACTTCCATATCATGTTCCCTTAGAAGTAAAAAATACTCATGTTCCTGAATCAAGTCTTGGAAATTGGAGAAAAACTCTGTAAAACCCTTAGAGATTTCCTTTTCACTTTTTATAGCCTTTTCCTGCGCATGCACTGATGCTTCTTCCATTAGCTGTGACGATTTCCGCTCTGTTCACCACTAGAACCTGCACACCCCCGTAAAAAGAAAATAAATATAAAAGTAACTTCTAGAAGCCTAGTTGGTCGAGTGTTCTCCCAACTGGAAGCCTCTAGAGTTGCGTCAGTTAGACCTTTATCCCTCTACTCATGGAGCTTATCCCTTGTTCAAATGAACTCAAATCCCTTCATGGGAATAACCCATCCCTCTCTTAATGGATCTGAAAATACTTCAATCTCTCTATAAATTGAACTAAGGTTTCAGTTTGAAGGGTAGATATTGATTTGTATAAATTCTAAGCTAGAGAGAATTCATAGAGTTCATAGTTTTTGAGCTAGTAAGTTGTTGTTGGCATATTTTAGATTAAATCTTTGTGCACATGACTTCATGTTGGCCATTCTAGAGAGGAAGGCTTATCGGACTAAAGGAAAATGATTTCTCTGACACACGGGAGAAATCTATACAACATCAAGGCATAGGTTGTAAGATTTCTCTTTTTAATTTCCGATAATAGATATGGATCTCTTTTTCTCATTGTCTCGTTTCTTAATTCATGGAAATGATGTCAATACTTACATTCCTTGATCACTAAGTTGGATTAGTATTTATGATTATTATATACTACTGGTGCTTTGATATTTTTTTTTGTTTGTGATTGCAGGTTCTTCTCAGCATTGAGGAACTTCTTTGGAGCGAAAGGCAAAAGGCAACATCAAATGTTTGAGTTGAAAGGTAGGAGCATGACCTCCTTATTTCATGGTTGTAATAATCTAAAGTACATATAATCTAGAGAAAGAGATATCCAATGCATCTTTGTTTCTAGTTACTCATTGGAGTACTAGGGAGATCGCTCTTGTTCACAAGACGGATTAATCCTGGTAACAAAATGGCGACCATACTGGGGATGAAAAGTTTAGTTTTATTTGGTTATGTTTACTTTGAAAATATAGATTTATTATTTTGAATTCTCTGTGTGGAGTTTGGTACATGACCTTTTAGAATCTTTGAGAAAGAAAACCTAAAAATTGTTTTTCCCAACTTTTTTCTCTGCCTGCGTGGTTTTCTGTGGAAAACAGAGCGACAACCTGTGCGACTTGTCAGTATAGTTCAATGCACATGTGCACTGGTCTTAACTGAGAGGTTGCGCACCCCCTAGGAAATTTTGAAAAAAGTGAAATTCTCTCTTCCAGAGTCAGATAACCAAATTCTTGAGGTTTAACCTGATTTACTCCAGTTGTTAGAACCTGTGTATGAACTCCTCTTTAATATCTTAGAGTCTTGTTTGATTAATCATCCTTTTTTCACTATACAGTTAGTGTTTACCCTGGTTTTATATTTCTCCTTTTGGAAGATACATTCATTTTCCTCAAATCACTGGTTTTATGTTATTATCTCCTTGAGCCACCAAGGTTATTGCCAACCTTACCTTTTTTGGAAATCTATTTTTATTCGATTGCAAAACGAAAAAGCTTCTAGATCACTCAAACCTGATTTATCACAAGCTAATATTTCATGATTTCATTTCTTCTGGGATAAGTGGAAACATTCTTAGTTTGATTACAACTAAGGGAAATAATTTAGAAAGACATTCATAGGTATCCTAGTTAGAATTGATAATTAGAACTTTGATTTTCTTTGATGTTTTTATACTTTTTTAGGGTTTTTTAGAAATTTCCTTCTTTTGAGATTTGTTTTTTTATCGAAATTATATTTTTTGACTTCCTAATCAATGAAATTTTATTCGCAAAAGATAAATTGATCATGCTTGGACATTATGTTCTTAATTAAATTGTTTTCTTTTCGAAAAGGAATTTTATTTGAAGTTTGAGGAAGCTTGTGCTTTTGAGTTCAAAAATATTTCAACTTTCTCCTAAATAGAATTCATTGAAATAAAAGAGTTCCATTTTTAATATCAATGCATTTAGGGTATTTCTGAGTCAGGTCACAATATCATCAAGTTTCATCCCCATACCCCTTTGCGTTAAATAATATCCAAATCAATACAACGCTTAATAAAATCAATCTAAACATTTTTACATTTTCTAGGGCTCATTCCACAAATTTAGCTTAGGCTAATGTTTTTAAATAGGCTGTAATAAACATTCCAAATAAGTTAAAACAAATAAGTAGCATCTTGTGGTAGGTAAATCCAAGTGTTGCATTTTTAATCTGGGAATCTCTTCTTAAAAGAGTCAAGCACGAGGTCATGTCGAACCCAATGAGGTAATCGTACCTACTTCATTAGTGAAGATAGAAGAAGTGCACGCAATAAAAATGGTAAACCTTGGATTAACCATTTTCGAGGAGCCTGGGGTCACTTGTTAGCAAACCTCGTATTTACCATGTCGAGGAGCATTCAAGGGGATTGAGCTTGATAATTTTCCCTTGCGTGTATATCGGATCGTAGAATGTTCCCCCGGGTGAAATTGTCTCAGTTGGTGACCTTAGTGGCCATAATATTTAGGATTTTTCCCAAGGTGATAGTGGAGGGAAGGTCCCACTGTACCTAGAGCAGACGTTGACTAGACTCACTTGGAATTTCTGGAGGGTACTCTTCACTTTGAGATTGTATAGTGGAGTTACTTGCACCAAACTGTTTCATTAAGCAGGTTATCAGGGTAACAGTTCCAACCGCCAGTTTTCCACATTAATTTCCACGATGTTGGATTTCATCACCAACTAGTGCTTTTATTGTGGAAACATATTTTTTGAGTGTGGTTTCTCTCTTAGATTTTGTAGATGTGTGTTCATTTGATTGATTTTTAGTGACCTTAAGTGTATTCTTTTGAAAAAAATTTATTTTTTGTGTTAAAATATTAACCATGGTTGAATTACAGAGACATTCACATAGAATGCAGGGGAAACCCCCTGAATATACACCCAGTCAATTGGAAAAAATGAAAACTGAAAGATTTCAACAATCAGGAACCGGTTCTATTGAACAAGGAGAAACATCTTGTTGTGTAACCAACTCCAAAAATAGAAGAAAAGAGATATCAACGCCTTAGAAATAAGCCACTTCGAGGGGGCAACCTCCAATACATTACATAAATGAACAAATCTTTTGTTTTACTTGGGAATTATTACAAAGATATAAGCGATCTTTGTACCATAAGGAATCATTTTTCCAACTAAATGTATCAGATGTACTAGGATCTTGTTGCAAATTTTGAATGAGTGTCCATACATATTTTTCCTTCTTCCATTCATCTCTTGCTTCGGTTATCCAATCTGGTTGGATAATAGAAATGGCACAAAGCAATGCTTCCACCTCTTCATTCTTTCTTGAGAGTGCATCTGCAACAACATTAAGATTTCCTTTTTTGTAGATTATTTCAAAGTCATAACCCAACATCTTTGTGACCCATTTTTGCTGCTCTTCTGAAGATAGTCTTTGTTCCAAAAAGTGTTTCAGACTATCATGATCAGTTTTTACCTTGAAGTGTCTTCCCATTAGGTAAGTTCTCCATTTCTTTAGTGCATGCAGTATTGCTAACATTTCCTTCTCTTAAATAGGTTTCTGTAAATACTTTCCTTTGATTGGACGACTTTCAAAAGCAATGAGTCTTCCTTCCTGCATTAAAACTGCACCAATTCCATTTCCTGAGGCATCACATTCCACAATAAAGGTTTTTGTGAAGTCTGGCGTAGCTAAGACCGGTGCTAGGCACATTGCCTCTTTAAGATGTTCAAAGGCCTTAGTTGCTTGAGGAGTCCATGAAAATGCATCTTTCTTCAATAATGTTGTTAGAGGTGCTGCTATTCTCCCATAATTCTTAACAAACTTGCGATAATGCCCTGTTAACCCGAGAAATCCTCGCAACTTCTTTATGGTTGTGGGGACTTTCCATTCCTTAATGGCTTTAATTTTGTTAGGGTCTACTTTAACACCCTCGTGAGATACAATATGACCCAGATATTCCACCTCTTGTGCTCCAAAGAAACATTTGGATGTTTTTGCATATAATTGTTTCTCCTGCAATAGTTTGAGCACCCTGTCAACATGTTCAACATGATCCTTCCAAGACCTGCTGTAGATTAGTAGATCATCAAAAAATACTAGCACAAATTTTCTAAGGAAGGGTTTGAAAATGGAATTCATCAACCCTTGAAATGTAGAAGGTGCATTGGTAAGGCCAAAAGGCATGACCAAAAATTCATAATGACCCTCATGAGTTTGAAATGTTGTTTTCGGAATATCTTCAGTCTTCATTCTAATTTGATGATATCCTGAGCGAAGATCCAACTTGGTAAAATAAATTGCTCCATGTAATTCATCCAATAATTCATCAATCACAGGAATGGAAAATTTATCTTTAATGGTGAGCTTATTGAGTTCCCTATAATCAGGACACATTCGCCATGATCCATCCTTCTTGTGTACCAATACTACAGGAGCAGAGAAAGAACTTTGACTAGGTTGAATTATACCCGCCTCTAACATTTCTGCAATCATACGTTCAATTTCGCTCTTTTGGACGCAATGATATCTATAAGGCCTGATGTTTGGAGGAACACTTCCTAGAATCAAATGAATAGCATGATCATGATCACGAATAGGCGGGAGTCCTTTGGGAGTTTCAAACACCTTGGAATGATTGTCCAAGACTTGTTGGAGATCTGCAGAAATAGATGATTTTGATGTTGGAACTTCTAGTGAGCATAATTTTGCAATTACGCCTCGTTGTTCTTTCTTTAGAAGCTTTGTCATGACATTAGAGCTTATTATCCTTCCTGGCTTCCCTTCAATACCCCGTAATTCGACTTCCTTTCCTTCTGAAAAAAATTTTAAGAAAAGTTCTTGAAAATTAAAAGCTACTGTCCCCAAAGATTGTAACCATTATACTCCTAGTACAACATCAGCACCTCCCATAGGAATGGAAAGCATTGGACTTGTCAACACATATTCCCCCATGGTTAGCTTGATATTATGGCATTTTCCGGAGCAATTTATAGTTCCTCCATTTGCAACCATCACTTGACATTCTGGTGCTGGGTATAGGAAACAATTTAATTCCTTGGCTACCTTATAATGAATAAAATTATGGGTGCTACCTGGATCAATCAACACTATTACCCTTTTCTTCTTTATATGTCCTTCTATCTTGAGAGTTTGAGGAGTGGTAATTCCTGCCAGTGCATTACACAATATGGTCGGATTCATTTCTTCCTCTTCTAGGGCTGGTTCCTGGTGTATATCCTCTTCTTGTTCATTTTCTTCTTCCTCTTCACAATCTATGTAAAATAATTTCTTCTCGACACACTTATGACCTTTAGTGTATTTGCTATCACAACTGTAGCAAAGCCCTTTTGCTCTTTTTTCTTCCAATTGTTGTGGTGTCAACCTTGTAGGTTGTGGAAATCTAGGCGTAGCAACACTTCCTTCTTTATAGAATTGTGTGGTAGGCTTCCTTGTCGCCATAATTTTACATTCAACTTTTCTTGCCAACCTGAATGCCTTCTCCAATGAATCAGGTTCCAAAACGCGAACTTCATGTTGGATGTTATCCTTTAAAGTGCCTAGGAAGAGATCAATCCTGTGTCCCTCTGGAATATCGGTTACCCTTATATTCAATTTTTGGAAGTCCTCAATGTGCTGCCCCACTAAACCCTTTTGTTTGAGATTTATCAATTGGGTAAAGAAGGTGTTGCTCTTTGTATCCTCATAATGTGCTATCATTTCCTCCGTAAAAATTGACCAAGTGACAATTTTTTTACGGGAACAAAGCCATCGATACCATACAAATGTATTTTGTTCTAAATGTAAAGTCGCAATGCGTACCTTTTGTGTGTTTTGCACGTTATGGAGATCAAAATATTGCTCCATCTGTAGTATCCATGTTACAGGATCCTTTCCATCAAACTTCCTCATATCCATTTTTGGAATATGGTGGTTCTTCCCGCCAACATTAGAGTTTATGAAATCACGATTAACATTGATTTTTTTCTCATCATGAGGTTCTTATACTATCTTTTCACCATTAGGAAACATTTCTTGTATCAACTTTGTCAAACCTTCGATGTCTGTTTTTAGATCATTCTTCATGTTTTCCATGTTGTATTTCATGTCATCCATCTTAGCTTCCATGCTAGCTTCCATGCCATCCATCTTAGCTTCCACACCATCCATCTAAGCTTGCACGCCATCCCAAAAAAAATCTTTCTTCACCCTGTGGTAAGTTTTTAAAAATCCTAAGTGTCCTCCTAAAGGAGAAGTGTGCAATTCCAGAAGAATCTTTTGTTTACAGGGGTACAATAATAACAATAAGGGGGGCTACACTAACATAATAAGGGGCTACACTATTAATATAGGGTCTTAACACATCCATTGTAATACATCTCGATTTTGATGTTAATCAACCTCAAAAAATTGAAATAGATCAATAACAACCAGAAATTTCTGAAGTAATTACAGTTGAATCTGTTACTGGTGAATTGTTAGATACTCAATAAAATGAACTCAAAATATATGAACCTAAATCTAAATCTACTTATTCTGAGTCACCTTCGGATTTCATAGCCCAGACTCCTGGTCGTCCTCTTTCACCTCGAGTGAAACTTCTTATTACTGAGAATCTTCCTCCTAGCCTACTTAGTATTGAAGAGGTTTCTAACATGGAAGAAGAGATAACAATTCCTTCACGTCAAGAATCTTTAGATCTAAGGTTTAGTGAATAAATTTACCCTTACGTTCCTTTTAGACCGGATCCTTGGTATCATCAACTTACCGAATTTCTTCATAACTCTAGTTACATTCATTCACCATGTCACATACCCTTTTACTCTATACCCAGAGGTAGTTACATGGATTCACCAAACATGTCTACTGATTCATCTATGTTTTCTTCATCGCCAGAAACATTTTTTTATGGTGGTCCATCGGTTCCTACTAGGTACCGGACACTCTCTCGCACTTTCTTAAGAGAATCCCCATCTTCTGAAACTTTTACAAAATAAACTAGTCTCTATGAATCTACCACCGAATATTTGACAATGGAACGTGTCTATAAGTTTTCCGGAAATATTTCTCAAGCTATCTCTCAGGGTGTCTATATACCGCCTGGGGGGCAGCAACCTCTTCAAGGACAGTAGCCTCTCCAAGGGTGACGACCTCTCCAAGGGCAGCAACCTCTCCAAGGGAAGTAGCCTCTCCAAGGGTAGCAACCTCTTCAAGGGCAATTACCTTTCCAAGGGCAGCAGTTTTATCAAGAGCAACTATCCTTTCAAGGACAACCTTTTTATGGAAATCATCCCTCGATTGTAGGATCACATTTTCCCAGTAATTATCAAAATTATGTTCCAATACCTCAAACTGGTTATGGTCAACCTTATGCATCGCAACCGTTGATGGGATCTCCTTAACGAGGCGTTAATATTATGTGGAATCCGTTGTTGAATCAACAATATTTGCAACCTACTTTACAATTTCCTTATAATCAACCTGCTCAGTTAGCTGGAAAAATTGGTTTCACCCAAGTCCAACTGCATTTTCAGAGTGCACTTCAAATTACCCCACAGGTATCTGTGCCTATTATTCAAGAAGCTGGTCTGAGTGCTCCAAGTACTCCTATCCAATTTGTTGTGCAAATTTCCCTTTAACAACCAAGCACACCTATCCGTGGAGTCTCTCAAACCCCTGTTGTTACAACCCTTCAAACAAAAACACCAATTGTTACACAGGAAATCCCTCAGATTATTGCTCATCAAACTGGACCTAGAGTTCAGTCTACCCCTCAAACTTTTGTAGGACAACCTCATGCAACTACGGTTCAAACAAGTCTACCTTTTACGGGTCAAACCTTTCAAAGTCATTTTTTTCAGATTCAACCATTTCAAGGGAAATTTCAATATGGAAAAATGGTACAAATCCAATTTACCAGAGTCAACCATATCCTGGTTATACATATGAACTACCAGCTCAACCTCAGTTCGGTATAGCTAACCCTGGATACCCTGGAGGTATTCCAATTCCATATACTAAGATATCCCAAGTTATCTTGGATATCCTCCTCTGGGTACTGGTATTGTTGTTGGCAATATGATGCAGAGTGTTGTCCTTGATGGCAACCCACTGAATGAAGATGAAGACATGAGAGTGTTGGCATGTGTTGTCCTTTATGGCAATCCACCTGATGAAGTTATTCTTGACCTGATGGACTTGGTAAATGATGTAAATCTGATGTGAAATGATGTTAGTTAGCAATATGATGCTGAGTGTTGTCATTGAATGGAAACCCACTTGATGAAGAAGATGGCAACTTACTTGATGAAGTTGTGCTTGATATAATATGTTCTTGATGAAGTAAATCTGATGTATCTACAGAGAGTACAGAAGGTAATGAAGAAAGGAATTCAATATGTGCTAGATCCATGATGAAAAGAGTATGTTTCAAGGAATACGCGGATTTGTCTAGGCGAAGTCGCGTATGCATGCGGTTAAGTACGTGCCAAGTCACGTATGGGCAAAAGCGCTCAAAAAGTGAAAAACCAGGGGTAACCACCATGGTATTGACCCATTGTTTTGGGTAATGATTCGTCTAAATGACCCCGTCCAGGAATACCATCGGATGTAATGTGGTTTTGGCTCATGGTATTGAAAAAGGGTAAACCTATATAAAGAGAAGAAATTCATTGTGAAAATCATGAGTGTGGGAGCAAGATGTCTGAGCTTGAATGAATACTTCTCTGTGAAGTATATCTGTATGGAAAGGGTAAAGGTTTGATGATAGATCTAAATCTATGATGCACCTATGAATAAATGATGAAGCGGGATATCTAGATCTGAAATGTATCTGTATTTGCTAGATCTGTTTATGGAATGATTAGATATGAGATATGGCGAACATCTGTCTGAAGTAAAGGGTTAAATCTGTGTGATGTATCTGTTCTGAAGAATTGCAATGACCTAAATGTCTGAAGAACCATACGCTAGTTCGCCGTAGAGGAAGCGCGTATATACGCGTCTTCGCTGAAGAGAAAGCGTGTATGCACAATGAAATTAGCTCTGTAATATGTACAGAAGTATACGCTGGTTTATGTGAACGGAAGCGCGTATATACGCGACATCAGTGAAAGGAAAACGCGTATGCAAACTAGGGTTTGCTGAAGTCTGTGGTAAGAAAAGTCTGATCTGTTCTGTTGGTTTACAGATATATGTCAGTGAGTTATATGTATTAGTTTCATGTTTGACTGTGCTTAAAAGTATGGAGTGGGTCTAGTCTGAAAATATGATGAAACGTGGCTTGCAAGTTGTGTCCTAAAGGAAGCTTTGGATCCAGTGTGAAAATTGATGAAACGTGGTCCATAGAGGTGCTGAGGGTTGTAGCCTTCAGTCAGGGGGTTGTAGCTCCCTTCCAGGTGAGGCTAGTAAACGAGATCGGGGGGTCGTAGCTCCCTTCCAGGAGAGGCTGGTAAACGAGTCAGGGGGTTGGAGCTCCCTTCCAGGAGAGGCTGGTAAACGAGCGCAGGTGGGTGCCTGCGTGCTGGTCAAGTCTGCGCCGGCACATATGTTGTAAGATGTTTTCTCTATAATAAAATATTGAAGGCTGAGCAACTGCAGCGGTGGTTTTCTCCCGACTTGGGTTTCCACCTAAAAATCCTGGTGTTCATGTGTGATGCTTATGTGTGATGGTTTATTCTGTTCTTACTACACATGTTTACTGTTATAGAACATCTAATGAATGAATGATGGAATGATATAAGTGAAGAATTAATGGCATAATCAGATCTCTGTGTATACGCGAGTTTTATGAAGGATATCCGCGTGTATACGCTAGTTGGCTTCAGAAAAGTAGCATATGGGCTTTAGAGCATGAAAAAGTAAAAATTTTTAGTTTTCCCTAAATACTGATTCACCCCCCCTCTCAGTATTTTTCCCAACAATTGGTATTGGAGCAGGTTCTTCTGCAGAAGCTTGATCGCTTGAAGGAGATCCGTCGCAATGGGAAGTCTTGAAGGAGTAATGTCTATAAAGCCACCTCTATTCAATGGAAGCAATCTGATATTCTGGAAGGTACGAACAAAAGCATATATGCAAAGTCTTGGTGCAGATGTATGGGCAATCGTGGAAGAAGGTTATCAATACCCAGCAAGTATTCCTACTGATGCAGCGGAAAGGAAGAAGTATGAAATCAATGCTAAAGCAGTAAATGTCTTATTAGGAAGCATGTCTGAACCAGAATTTGCTAAAGTGATGCAGCTAAATTCAGCAAAAGAAATATGGGACAAAATCATTCTGAGTTATGAAGGAGATACAAAGGTAAAAAGTGCAAAACTCCAAACTCTCAGAATTGAATATGAAAATTTAAGGATGCATAGTGATGAAAGTATTGCCAGTTTCTTTCTTCGTCTAGATGATATTGTAAATCGAATGAGAAATTTGGGTGAAACCATAACCGATAATACTCTGGTGGAAAAAGTCTTAAGATCCTTGACTTCAAAATTTGACTCTAAAGTTTCAGCTATTGAAGAAAGGCAAGATCTTCAAACTCTTACTATTGTTCAATTACATGGTATTCTGACTGCTTTTGAAATGAGACAAGGAGGTCCTTCTCAAATCAAAGAAGTTGCTTTTAAGGCGTCTGCAAAAGGAAAAGAAAAGGAAGTTGTCAAAGAATCCAGCTATATATCCGAAGAAGAAGAAGCGAATTTTGTAAGAAAACTCCAACTAGGTACTGGAAGATTCAAAGGTAAACTTCCCTTCAAATGTTTTGATTGTGGAAGAGTTGGTCACTATGCTGCTAAATTTCCTTATAGAGATAAATATGGTAAAGGGAAACAATTTGAAAAGAGGAAGAGTTATTATGCAAATGAAGATGATGATGAAGTGTCCAGTGAAGATGAAGAAGATTCTGATCAAGCTCTACAAGTGCTCATGGCAAAGAAGCAAAAGAAGAAGGCTACTCAAGGAAAGGAGATACCTCAGAAATCATGTATAGCAGAAAGTGAAGAAGATGAAACAGGTATTGATCGTTGTTCTTGTATTTCACTTACCTGTATATGCAAAGGCAAAGATAGTGAAAGTAACAGTATGGATCTAGAAGAAGCTGTCAAGATTAAAGTTGAAGATCAGCAAACATCATCTAAGGAGAGTGAAAGTCTAGAAGCAAATGATGAAATTAATGATTGGTATCAATTTGAAAGGAAGGAATCTATCTACAAAGATGTGATCTCTAGGATGAATGAAAAGATTGAAACACTAAATGGACAGATAGACAAGTATCAAGGATTGTACGCTCATGCAACCAATCAAGGTGAAAAACTTAAAGCATAAATCATCTCTCTACAAGCAGATCTTGAAGCATCAAGTAAGAAGAATGAGGAACCTCTACAACCATTTGAAAAGGAAGGCCTTGAAGCAGAAATCATCTCTCTCAAAGAAAATCTGGAAAAATAAAATAAGAAGAATGAAGAGCTGCAACAAACATGTGAAGAAAACGAAAATTGGTTGAAAGAAGAGATTCTAAATCTGAAGGATCAAGTAGAATATGGAAGAAGGAAAGAAGAAAGCATGACAAAGCAATGTCAAGACTTGGAGGTTGAGGTAAACATTCTCAAAGGTAAATTAGAAGAAAAGGTTAAACTTTTGAGGTTTCAAGATAGTACTAATATCTTGGACAATATTCTGAGTAATCAAAGGTCTCCTGCTATCAAACTTGGTCTTGGTTTCCATGAAACCGTTAAAGGAGAATCTAGCTCACAAGGAAGTGCTAAAAATTCAGAGGATGTCAATGTAAAACCTGAAGTGTTGAAAGAGACAAAAGGTCAACCAACAATGATGAAATCTCAAAGGAAATCAGTCAATAATGTTGAATGCTTTAAATGTCATAACTATGGGCATATTGCAGCAAATTGTAGGAGCAGATCAGTTCAGCCTCAAACAAACAGATCTTACTCTGGTTTTTTCAAAGGATATTGTTTTTCATGTAACAAGTATGGACATAAAGCAACTGATTGTAAAAGGAGGAAGATTAGAAATACTCATTATGATTCTTATGCTTATTTCTCTGGACACATAAAATGTTATTCTTGTAACAAGTATGGACATGTAGAAAAGGAATGCAGGTTGAACAGATCTGAGAAAGTGGACAATTTTCAGCACACAATTAGGAAGTTCAAGCAAATTTGGAAAAAGAAGGAGGACCAATCAGAAACGTAGGGAATTCTGACCCTACTGCAGTCATCCGCTTCTGAAGCTTCTTCTCTTATTGACTGCAGGAATGATGTGGGATACATTATGAGATTTAGTAATGTATCGTCACAGGGGGAGCAATGTATGATGACTCTCATGGTTGATCTGATTTTTCTGGTTATATGTATTTCTGACAGAGCATCTGGTATGAAGATGACAGGTACAGGAAGTACAAGTTCAGGGGGAGATGAAGGAATGTGAAAAATTTCTATGCTTCACTTTCCATACGCGGGTTCGATGAACAAAAGTCACGTATACACGTGAGTTCCAGCAGACACAGTCGCGTATTCATTTATGATAAGAGAATTGGGATGACAACTGAAGATCAGGAGCAGAGGTTCAGGGGAAGCATCATTCTGACTGTTAATAACTGTATTATTGACTCAGTATCAGCTTAGTTTCTCAGTTATAAATAATGATGATATGATACTTGGTTTCTTATGTTGAAGATTATGGATGAGTCCTGTTTGCTTTTTGATGAAGAGTATTCGTTGCTGAGATGAAAGTCTTATAATTCGGAGATGAGGACAGTTCATGTAGAGATTGTTGTTGATGACTTGCTGATGAACGTATTCAGGTTGCACAAGTTAAGGAGGAGCACTGGTCCAGGGGGAGCAGCAGGTTGAATACTAATGATTGCATTGTTGGCACTATGAGTGCTTATTCTGTGATACTCATGCTTAAATGATGATGACTTGGTACATAGTTTATTATGATGAGATTTTGAGCCTTGTTTGCTGAAAAGTATCTTTTGTGATCACACATGGATGAATTGGAAGTCTTATGATTCAGAGATAAGAATAGATCATGCAGAGTTTGTTACTATGGTTGAGATCTTTTCCCTACATATGTTACTTCATGTTAAATCTTAAAGATCATGGTGATATTGGACCACATGGATGATTGACACATATTTGAAGATGTTGTGCTGGTATGATAATCTCTCTTGGAAAGATTGTATTGATGTTGCAAAGAATCTGAAGGCTTGGTTACTAATGTGCTTATGCTACAACCGTTGGATGATGCTTGAAGACTCAACTACATTGTTCTATCTATCTGTAGTCCAGGGAAGCATTCAAATATCTCAGAAAGAAGTTGAACACTGTCTTTTTCTCACAGAGGATCAGATCTGGTTAAAATATAGAAGATGGTATTGGATACGCGGGTTTCCTGAAACACAGTCGTGTATATACGCGAGTTCATGCACATAAAACCGTGTATGTCTGGTTGCTGACATTTTATGTTTGGGGTCAGCTTTCTTCAGCACAGTTGCAATGCTTTTTGGTATCTCTGATACTGTTTGGTACCTCTGGTGGTGTTCCAGTTCTCATAATTCTATTTCTAATGTTTTGATAAAGATGCCTTGATGATTTGTTGGTGAAAGTGTTCAAGATGCACAAACTAAGGGGGAGCCTTAGTCATATGGAAAGGATGCTTGGATGCACAGATTCAGGGGGAGCATTAGCTTTGCTAAGTATAATGCATTGTTGGCATTATGATGATTCTGAAATATGTTCTTTGAAGTCTTTCTGGTATTGGTCATAAATGGTCATATTTGTAATTTGATGAAAAGGTCTTGACCCATGATGAAAATTGTAATATTCAGTCATGTAAGGACTTGAAAAATTTGTAAACCCACTTGGTTGGGTAGCTGATGTTTGGTCTCAATATAGTCTCCTAAACTGAGCTCATTTAATTGTCAACCAGGGTTGGTAAACTGCTGAAGTGAAGTGTATTGTATGTACCTAGGTGCTTGTTTCCTAATGCGTTGTGTGTAGTGTTTTGTGATGTTTTTGGTCTTTTGTGATGATTTATGATGTTTTTGGTCTTTTAGTGGTTTTATGTTCACAAGGAAAATGCCTAGAAAGCTAATGGAAAGGAGCTGGTGATTAAAAACAGAGTTAAGCCTAATTGATGGATGACAAATGACAAATGCAATTGGAAACACTGAAGCAGAATCAAATCTAAACTATGACTAAGTAAAAGCAAAGCTTGATAATGAATTTTAAGCAAATGATTCAAAACACAAACTAAACTTAAGAAATGATCACTAAGTATGCAAATCCTCTAACTACATGGTTAAACAACTAATCTTACAATGATGCAACATTTTGTCCTTGATTAGAGATTTGAAACAGATTTGGAGGAAAAACATTGATACCATCCTAAGATCTTCTATTCTAGGACTAGTTCCTAACTCTATTCTGCAATTTAATTGAATGTCACAAGACCTTAATCAAGAGTTATTGATTTCTTTTCAAAGTAATCTTTTGAGGGAGGACTCTGTTTATGAAATGATAAGGAAATTGCAAAGATACTTCAGGCCTTAAAATGATGTTGTCTTCTGTTCATATGGTTATGGATCAATTGTAGATTTTAGAACAAGAAGATGTTTGTAAATAATGAAGGCTATTTTGTTAATCTTAACAACTGAAGTAATCTAATGTGCAGTGAATGACAATCTGAATATGGAGTGCAATGCAATGAGTTAATCTAAGAATGAACTTAAGATGCCACTAATCTAAAACAATGCTAAACTACAAGTCATCATCAAACTCAAAACAAAGTAACTGAACATGAGTTAAGTGCAATTAAAATCCGGAGCATCCTAACTAGACTATCATGCATTATTCTATGGAATTATACAGTCTGTTTGTCCATCATGATTGGTATTTTGGAAGAGTTCCTTCTTGTGGAAGAGTTTTTAGAACAATCCTGACTGTGTAATTGAGTGCAAATGCAAATGTAAAGACTGAAAGCAATGAAAGACTAAGATATCATAGCCATCTCCTACTCATCATTATGATATTTTTGACAAGCGTTTAAGAGCAAGAAAAACTATGGTATTTAGTGAAAACACACAACTAAAACATTCAAGATCACAATCATGCTTAAGACAGTATAAAGATTTCTTGGAAGAGTTTCTTCTTGTGGAAGAGTGTTGAGCATAAGTATAACTATGATGATGAATAAAAGAGACTACAATTAAACCCTACAATACTATAGCCATTTCCCATTCATCATTATAATCTTTTGGAAGAGCTTCTTCTTTTGGAAGAGTTAGAATGAGTATAACTACAGTAACTAATAAAAGCAACTACGAATTCAACTTCTAATCCTACAATACTATAGCCATTTCCCATTCATCATTATAATCTTTTGGAAGAGCTTCTTCTTGTGGAAGAGTTAGAATGAGTATAACTACAGTAGTTAATAAAAAAAACAACAAATTCAACTTCAGAAACGTAAAGGCAGCTAGAATACTTATCTAAATTACGCAAATAAATCCGTGCAAGAGGCAGGGGCCCTCTACCACCTGACGGAATTCAACTCCAAATTAAATCAACGCTTTCAAAACAACACTGTTTGCTTCATTAACGATGAAATAACTTGAACATAGCACTCTGCGTCTTCAGAAATGTAGCACAGAATCTAAGCAAAATCTAGAACAAAATCTAGCATAAAATCTAGCCTAGCTCTCGGTTTCCCAAGTGTTTATATAACAAATGTAAATAACAAGATTTGCAACAATTCAGGAACACTGTCTTTCCTTATCGGAATCACATTAGGACTCTTGAAGTGGCTGCATGAAAAGGAAAAAGACATCTGGACTGAGACAGTCCTAATAGAAGTCTTCCTTCCTAAATGTGTTCCCACGTTCCAAAACCATACCCAGAATTTGTTTCTTCCTTCATGGTGAGCAACGAACCATGTAGACATGACGTGGAATATGCCCATATGCGGTTTTTCTTGAGAGGCCACCTGGAACATACTCAAACGTGAAGACAGCTGCAGAATTTCCGGTTAGCTACGGAATGTCTACATTCTGCAGCTAGTTCCGGTCAAAATGCTTTACAACGGAAAAAATCACAAAACTTAGCAATTCAGTCATGTAAATCATTCTAAAAGTAATTTTAACTATATTCATTGATCAATTGGGTCTAGGATAGCAATGGACAAAGGAAAATGAGGTAAAATGGAATGAAAGAAAGCACAATTTTGAGGCTCAACAGCTGAGTCAAATTTTGTAAACCCACTTGGTTGGGTAGCTGAGTCAAAATTGTAAACCCACTTGGTTGGGTAGTTGAGTTGAGATATGTAAACCCACTTGGTTGGGCATTTGAGTCTCATATGTAAATCCACTTGGTTGGATCTTTGATGTAAGTATGAGTCTTTGGTGATAGGAAGTTCATAGAGTCATGTACTTCATTGAAAAATATGTTTGAAGATTCAGCATGAACTCAGGGGGAGCTTGGTCACTTCAATATACATCATATCTGCAGAACGCTTCTTCTACATGAGGAGAAAAGAGGGAGAGTGGGTTGGTTTTGATCCGCCCTTTGCCCTTGATGTCAAAGGGGGAGAGTGACATGGTGTTTGAATGAAGAGAAAGAATGGTGTCAAAGAATGGGGAGAGTGACATGGTGTCATTGTATTCTTAATGTACCTATATGTTGTGGTGATCAAACACCATCGTGGTTGCCATCAAGTCCAAAGGGGGAGATTGTTGGCAATATGATGCAGAGTGTTGTCCTTGATGGCAACCCACTGAATGAAGATGAAGACATGAGATTGTTGACTTGTGTTGTCCTTAATGGCAATCCACCTGATGAAGTTATTCTTGACTTGATGAACTTGGTAAATGATGTAAATATGATGTGATATGATGTTTGTTGACAATATGATGCTGAGTACCCACTTGATAGAGTGTTGTCCTTGAATGGCAACCCACCTGATGAAGTTGTGCTTGATAGAATATGTCTTGATGAACCTGTTTAAAGATGTAAATCTGATGTATCTACAGAGAGTACAGAAAGTAATGAAGAAAGGAATTCAATATATGCTAGATCCATGATGAAAAGAGTACGTTTCAAGGAATACGTGGATTTGTCTAGGAGAAGTCGCATATGCACGCGGTAAAGTACGTGCCAAGTCACGTATGGGCAAAAGCGCTCAAAAAGTGCAAAACCAGGGGTAACCACCATGGTATTGACCCATTGTATTGAGTAATGATTCGTCTATGTGACCCCGTCCAGGAATACCATCGAAAGTAATGTGGTTTTGGCTCATGGTATTGATAAAAGGTAAACCTATATAAGGAGAAGAAATTCATTGTACAAATTTGTGCAAGAAGTCTGAGCTTGAATGAATACTTCTCTCTGAAGCATATCTGAATGGAAAGGGTAAAGCTTAATTGATAGATGCGAATCTATGATGAAGAAATGATGAACGAGATATGGATACGGAAATGTGTCTGTGTTTGTAGATACCCATTTTATGGAATGATTAGATCGAGATATGGCGAACACTTGTCTGTCCCAAGAAGTAAAGGGTTAAATCTGCGCAGTGTATACAGTACGAAGAATTGCAATGACCTAAATGTGCGAAGAACCATACGCTGATTCGGCTGAGAGGAAGAGAGCTATATACGCAGCTTCTTCGAAGAGAAAGCGCGTATCTGTGATGAAGAAAATAGCTATGTAATGTACAGTAGACGGTTTATGTGAACGGAAGCGCGTATATACGCGACATCGGTGAAAGGAAAGCGCGTGCAAACTAGGTTTTACTATTTGAAGTACGTAGTGAAAAGTCGATGCATTACTGTTTGGTTTACGGATATGCGCTAGGTGATTTATATGTATCAGTTTCATGTTTGGTGTGCTTAAAAAGGTATGGAGTGGGTCCAGTCTGAAAATATGATGAAACGTGGCCTGCAAGTTGTGTTCTAAAGGAAGCTTTGGATCCGGTGTGAAAATTGATGAAACGTGGTCCATGGTGGTGCTGAGGGTTGTAGCCTTCAGTCAGGGGGTTGTAGCTCCCTTCCAGGTGAGGCTGGTAAACGAGAGCAGGGGGTCGTAGCTCCCTTCCAGGAGAGGCTGGTAAACGAGTCAGGGGGTTGGAGCTCCCTTCCAGGAGAGGCTGGTAAACGAGCGCAGGTGGGTACCTGCGTGCTGGTCAAGTCTGTGCCAGCACATATGTTGTAAGATGTTTTCTCTATAATAAAATATTGAAGGCTGAGCAACTGCAGCGGTGGTTTTCTCCCGACTTGGGTTTCCACCTAAAAATCCTGGTGTTCATGTGTGATGCTTTGTGTGATGGTTTATTCTGTTCTTACTGCACATTTTTACTGTTTATAGAACATCTAATGAATGAATGATGGAATGATATAAGTGAAGAACTAATGGCATAATTAGATCTCTGTGTATACGCGAGTTTTATGAAGGATATCCGCGTGTATACGCTAGTTGGCTTCAGAAAAGTAGCGTATGGGTTTTAGAGCATGAAAAAGTAAAAAGTTTTAGTTTGCCCTAAATACTGATTCACCCCCCCTCTCAGTATTTTTCCCAACAATTGTTCCTTAACATTACCAGTTTGCACAACAAGACCCTAACCGAAGATTACCATTCATTGCAACTTTGGACTTATCAAACTTGTCTCAGTTGACGAATGATATGATTTATTATCTTCCATTTTGGTCGGAAATTCCAACTAAGTTACTCAATGATATTCCAAAGTTTGAAGCTAAATAAGGAGAAGACCCCTCAAATCATGTGATGACTTATCATCTATGGTGTGCATCCAAATCCTTAATCGATGATTCCATTCGTTTGAGACTTTTTCAAAGAACATTGATCGGCTTAGCTGCAAAGTGGTGCATTGAGTTACCACGTGGCTCTTTCAATAATTTCAACGCTTGAGCAACAACCTTCCTAACTCATTTTCAGTTTCCAGTCCATTATGAAAATGGCACAGAACTTTTAACTTCATTAAAATAGAGTATGTCTATACATTTCAAATCACATACACGAATGGCGATGTAGATGATGTTTAGTGAAAGTTTTCATTCCGGATCAAATTCTGGCAGAGTGGTTTATTAAATCATTACTTCCAAATATTACTAAAGATGTAGATAAATGAGGTGTTGTAATTGAAGAACAGGTCATAGATCAAGCATAGTACCTAGACCTCGTTTACACACAGTCTGGTACTTTGTATGAAAAAATTCATGATTTACCACGTCTAGGTCAACTTACTGCAACTCCTTCTGGTTCTCATTCTGCATATGGTGTAATTGGTACAATTAACACTACAAAGAGTAAGAATAAATCATCTAAATCTACTTCTCCAATCATAACTCTACCAAATTCACCTAAAGGAGACCCTTCCCTAGAAACTTCTGCCGAAATTCACGTCATAGACTCATCTACAACCAAAGCTAAATCCGGAAATAAGAAGAAGGAAAAGGGTAAAAACAAACAAAATACTTCTCCCAAAGAGAAAGCTGAAAAAACTAAGTCGTTAGACGAAAAAAGGAAACCTCGTTATCCTTGTATCATTTATGATTAGGATCACTACACCAAAGAGTGTCCACATCGAGCCAAGGTATTCAAATTTTTCAAAGGTTCATCCACGCCTGATGTCTTAAAAGATCATTTTCCATCTTAAGATAGAAAAATGATCGGATATTCTTCCAATTCATCGGAAAATATCCTGATGATGTCCCAGGTTATGGTTGCGACACGATCTCAAGACTATGGATCCAAGAGTCCTATAACTGGTAAAGAAATTGAATCATCCAATTAACCACCAACATCAACTCCTTCGGTTTTCGAACCACTGCAAATTGAGAAACCTAACCCTGATTTAGTGATTAAAACGCTTGAAAAAGGTGTAATTCTAAAACCGGCTTTCAATCCACATGCGAGAGCTGCTCAGAATTAAAATATTGTTGAAGATTTGGCCATATCCCGTTCAAAAATATCAGCCCTCGAAGTGCTGCAATATTTTCCAACTCAGAGGAAATTACTATTATCATCTATAGGAGTGATTTATCTTCAAGAATTGAATATAATTATTTTTTATCTCGAAAATTTTGTACCTAGACTCCCACACCAAATGGATTTTCAATTCCAGTATTAGTCAAATCAAGGCGAGATTTTCGCATAGTAATTGATGAGGAAGCATATACGTGCATTACGTATTTAGCTTGTTGGAAAACTATTGGTTCTCCGACAATAAACCAGTCATCGACCTTCCTTAAAGCCTTTGATGGAAGAGGTTTTCGCCCATTCAAAATACTCCAGGATCTACCTACAGAAGTAGAAGGAAAAACCATAACACTGGAGGTGGAAGTTGTTGATGCCCCTTCTGATTACAACCTTCTTTTGGGTTGAAGTTGGTCTTATGCTATGATTGTTGTTGTTTCATCAATCTTTCAGATGATAATGTTTCCTCATAAAGGAAATATTGTTAAAATCGATCAGTTGTCTTACTTTGCTTCGGATCCTACTTCTATAGATAGTATCCAGCATGCCAGAAAAATGCTTATCCCTTAAAAAGATGTTGGGGTAGGACTAGTTAAGGAATTCGCCCTTATGCGAACTTTTTTTATGCATTCTCCCAACGTACCGTGAACTATTTCCAATATCAATATGATCACATCAATCACAATTCCATTTGATGACACGTGGAATGTGCCTTTAGAATCATAATTAGGTTCCTATTGTGGCGAGATGCCTTTAAATCCTTTTGAATCAGCATATGTAGCAGTACAATCGTGTTCTGATACTCTATCAACTTATACTGATCAAATGAATGTGGTCATTGAAGAATCAACTTCTTTATCAAGCTCAACTTTGACATCATTTTCGGATCCTTTTCAACAAGTATTTGCAACTGATGAAAATATCTGAGAAATATTGTCATCAGACGAATTGCCATGGGACGATATCCATCATCAATATTCTTTTCTACCTGACCTTGATAAACTTGAGAATGATTTTTCATCCATATTTACAATTGATTATGTCAAGGAAACTCAAAATCCTACATCCATTATTCATTCGGATTCTGAGAAAAAATTGGGAAATATTTCTACCACAATTCCTATTGAAATATCAATTAAACCTAGAATAATTGAGAACATTCATATAGGTTCTTCTAATTTGATTGAAGAGATCAAAATCTAAAAAGCCCTATTTCAAGAATTCCGAGACATTTTTGCCTAGTCTTATGAAGAAATGCCAGATATTGATCCAAACCTTTCGACTAGAGCTTTCACGATCAGATCGAAGGAGAATTCGATACCAATCTAGAAAATACAATATTGTTGGCGACACTCTTTATCGTCGTGGTGTCGATTCTGTTTTTTGACGTTGTATAACTCATGAAGAAGCCAAAATTGTTTTGAATGATTTCCATTCTAGAGCATGTGGTGTTCATATGTCTATGTTTTCCACAACCCAAAATATATTGTGCGTTAGCTATTTCTGGTCATATTTATTCAAAGACTGTATTCTCGCAGTTAGAAAACTCCACAATTGCAAGATTTTTTATCGAAAGATGCGTGCACCTCCATCTCCTCTTCACCCAATCATTGTTGTTGGTCCTTTCGCCAAATGGGGCATCAATTTCATCACATGTAATCCTCACTCGACCGGGGGGCATGGGTATATTATTCTTGTCGTATATTACTTTACCAAATGGGCCGAGGCGATTCCTACATTCACGGATGATGGAAAAGCTACAGCAATTTTCATATTCAATCACGTGATTTCTCGATTTGGTGTCCCTCAAGCTATCGTTACGGACCATGGAATCGATTTTCGAAACATTATGATGACCAAACTTTCTGATCAGCCTGGCCTACACCACGATAATTCTACACCATATTACCCACAAGCTAATGGTCAAGTTGAGGTCGTCAACAAGTTTTTAACCAACATGATTAAATGTGTTTTCGAAACTCATAAAACTAATTGGCATACCATGTTTTTTTTGGCATTATAGGCATATCGTACCTCTGCAAAAACTGCTACAGGGTTCACTCCTTTTCAGCTTGTTTATGGTTTGGAAGTTGTGTTACCCATTGAATGTGAAAAACCGTCACTCAAATTAGCCATTGAATTATTACTAGCTACCTCTGAAGAGGATAAACACTTCCTATACCTAGCACAAGTAGATGAAACTCGTCACACTGCTGCATTAGCTGCCGAAGCTCATAAAAAATGTGTTAAATCTTAGTAATGATCAAAGTGTAAACCATCGCATATTCATGAGGTGACCTAGCTCTATTATACGATCAAGCTCATGACAAACTAGGCACTGGTAAATTCGAACCAATGTGGCATGGTCCTTATATTGTTCAGCGCATGCTTGCAAAAGGAGCCTATGAATTAATTGATTATGACAGCGTCTCTTTCGATAAACCCATAAATTTTCTTTATCTCAAGAGATATTATGCATGATTCTTCGTGGGAATATCCTCTTTGTACTTTGGTTACAAATTTAGAACAGTGTGACTTACGTTATAAAAGTGTGCCTTAGGATTAGTTATTTTTTCTTGACAACTTGTTGCTACTTTCGTTGCTTATCTTGATTACTCTTGATATTGAAGATGTCAAAATTCCTTCAAACTTACATTGTTTTTGCTGACGAATTTTGTCATAGTACATGGAACATCTCTTCTACAACATAGGTTATCTATTCACCCACCGTTGAGTTAGTCTCTATTCATGGGATATGCCTTGGTAAAACAACGAACAATATTGTAGAATATGGCGTAGTCATTGAGCTATTATATGATGCCATCACATTTTGTATTTGACGTTTGATTGTTAGGTTAGATTCGCAACTCATTATATTGCAATTAAACAGTGTTTACGCTATCAGAAATCCAACTTTGTTAAGAATTTTTTTTAGGGTTCGTCTCTTGGAAAGATAGTTTGATTACATTGAATATCAACACATTTCAAGAAATTTAAACACATTGGTTGATGCATTAGCTAATCTAGTTTTAAATAGACATATGAAACATTAAAATTAAAACAAAACAATATTTAATCCATATTGAACAAGATACTCATAGATCGGAAGTAGTAATATCATTAGGTTAAAAATAGTTTTGTGTCAAAAAATATTACATCCTCTGTGATCATAGGTTTCAAACACATTATGATCTAAAATATATTGATACAAAAAAAAATTTCAATCTAGATCGACCATTATCTATCCATTATGATGATCATGATAGCAAACTATGGCACGTGCCACCCGGCGCAGATATATCCTGAATGGTCCTGGAACACCAGTCACATGTCTCTGAAGCCTAAGAGGTATATCATCTGTCACTGTCTCTGGAACATCAATAGTCAACCTCTCTAGGTTGTGCTCCAACTCTGTAAGGATCTCTGCTGCATTGTTCTATGGTGGGCCTGCTATAGGTTGCGCTTCTTGCCTATCAAAGTGACGAAGCACCGCTGGTCATGATGGACCGACATCTACATTTAAAATTTTTATCATTATTGGACAATATAAAACCAAACAAAAATTAGATAAAATTAAAAATTATTTTCTTACCGGATACATCCCACTATGTCCCTGGTGGAAGTGATGTGTTAGGGTCACCTCCAAAATCCATCTCTCCATAAGGAAAATCTTCAATCATGAAGATATGGTTCCTAATCCATATAAATAACTGAGTAAAGAGAATCACTACATCACCATCACCACCATGGCAAGCCATCAATGCTACCCATTGCAACATACGTGGTTCCCTAGGTCCTGTGGGATCCACCAAAGACTGTTGAGGTGCGAGGAGTGGGATCCTCTCCAAAGCGAAAGACACAAGAATCGCTCCATAGCCTAAGTTTTTCAACTTCCTATTCTTAGCCCTCATAAGGATGCCCTTCATGTTAACCAACACTCCTTCACTCCAGTTAAAAAATGTTCCCCTGGAACATTCAACTGCAGTCAAAATTTTTTCTTTAGTAGCCACATGTGGAGCTGCACTCCCACACAACCTGGTAACGGTGAATGAGACGATATTTAGGTCTATTCACCCAATATTTTTTATATTAATGTGACCATCCTTCGACTCTGAATCTCGACTACAATATTGAGCCATGTAAGATGCAGTGGGAATACCACCTGGTCTTTTCCCAAACAACGAAATGCCCCTACCTTTGCGGGGTAATCTAGTGAGGAAATGGATATCCTTTGGCTCTATCACAAGCCTATGGTATCCAATGATGAAACATTGATCTTCAACATCCCAATCATTCACTAGCCACGTCATTATCTCAACATGTGCTTTCATACCTTGAATCACCCAGAACTTATACAAGCCACAACTTTTCAATGTGTGAAATGTTGCCAGATCATCCATGGTTGTGTTATCTACAAGTTCATGCTCTCTTTCTCGTGATTCCAACATGATTGATAACCTACAACCCATAAATTTAATCATTAGAAATCAATTGGGATAATTTTGAGCCATTTTTTGGATAGAATTAGGTCAGGGAAGAACTAGGTCATGGCACTAAGGATTAGAATTGTAGAGATAAGATGGGGAAAGGTAGGCACACACTTTATCACTTTTAGGAAACTTGATTAGTATGAGAGACTGCTATAGTTTTCAAAAATAGCATGGAAATCATGAATTCTTTTCAATCAAAAGAAAGTGAAACACAACTATGACAATTCCTCCAAAACAGAGCATCAAATATTGAACTTTGCTTATCTAACTTAGGAATCAATCACTTTAAGAGATGGACATGAATATGGAAATCATAACACATTAAAAAATCTGAAAACATAAGAGGCAACATTTCTAAAACACATACCATAGGAATTCCACCAAAATAACTGCAAATATGTCTACTAATTTATGCCAAAAATAATTTATTACACTAGTGTTCAAAGATCAATTACACAACATCCAACCCTTGCAAGATATAGACCAAAACAACTTCTCCCCACTCTCAGGGGTCGAATCCATGACTTTTGGAGTTGTTCCCCAAAGTCCTCAACTGGAATCCTAATGACTAGGGAGGTCAACAGACTCATCCCTATCTTTGATGAAAATGATTCACTTGACCCAATATTACATATTTACTTGACGTTCTACCTCTAGTAACTATAAAATACATAATTACATTTCATTTTTACATTTACATAAGTAAATATCCTTGGAATCCATCATTCAATTGAGCAAAACTGGAAATTCTGAAGAAATCAGTAGACTGTAAAAACCTCAACATCCTTGTAAAAAGCGTAGTGTGCCCTAGGAAAATCTCAATGGGGGACTTCAAACTGATTGTTGACTACCTTCCTGAAATCAAATTTAAGCCCAATATAGCTCATTGGAAAGCTCTTCCAGTCTAGTTTTAAAAAATGTCCTAAAGCACTGAAAATGATGGAGTGAAGCTCCTCAAAAATGAAATCTCCCAATACTGGTAAAAACGTGCAGCATGAGGCTGAAAAAGGTGGCAGAAAGGTGTTTTTTAGGAGGTTTTTGGGCTTTTCCACCTGTCAAAAACTTAGTTTTTGGAGTGCCAATAGTCAAAATTTGGTGTAGAGACCATTATATATCCATCCATTCAGATTTTTCCTCATTTATAGGCCTACAGAAAAAGCGCAGCGTAGCCCATGCTGCGCTTTTTATAGGGTGACTGTGCAAAAAGCTTGAAAAGTTTGACCAAAATGCTCAAAAAACCAAAAAAATGCCCAAAAAACTTCAAACTGCTAGATGAATTCTTGATGAAGTATGTCAAGCTACCAAGGAGGAATCAACAAGAAACTCAAGTTTTCCCTTCTCCTTTTCGCTGATTATGGTTTCCTTGAGCTTGTCCTTCAATTGCTTGATCTTGATATTGAAAATGTTTTTTCTGGTATTGTAGTGGTCAGCCATGCTCCTCAACATCTGATTGTCTTTCTTTGCCTTATGAAGAAGCTTCTCCAGGCGTATTTTTACTCTATCAAGCCAAAATTCTTTGTTCTCATTAATTTCCATGGAAATCCTCTCTTCAAAGGTGAGTTATTCTACCTGATGTTGTTTCTCCTGATCAATGCTCTTTTAAGGCCCCTTGTGTTTGGTATCTTCTTGGTGATCTGAGCCTCATCATGATCAGAGTCATCATGTTCCATCACTACTTTGCCTCTTAAATGTGGCTCTTATCCTTCAACAAGTCCATTTCCAAGAGTACTTGTTTGTCACTCAATTGTTTGTTTTGTTGCTCAAGGAAGGAGATGACAAATTGTGCCCTTGCCAAATTATCTTGCAGCTCTTTGATTTTGGAATCTTTCTCTTTGATGACCAGGTTTAATGTTTCATGTTCATCTTGGACTTACAAGTCTACTAGGTCAAACTCCTTTTCTTCCTCATGGTGAAGTATTTCTTTCTCTTGGACAATTGCCTCATGTTTCTTTTGATTTCCGTCTTTTTCTAATGTAGAAGGCAAGGCCCCTTCCACAATTTGTGGAGAAAACACTTTCATGTGTCCTCTCTGGTAGGTTTTGACCTCTTTGTCCTTTTTAGTCTTCTTCACTGTAACCCTGCTAGATAACCTAGTTTTCTTGTGAGAAACTGATGTTGATGGTGGAATAGGTCTATCAAGCTTATTTGGTGGTGTTGTGAAGACCTCTGCCTCAATGAAAGTCTCCCACGCAATTTTCATTTGTTTGAGGTGATGAAGGATAATGATTTTGATGAGTGAATGATGGAAGAGATTGTTCATTTGAAGCTAATGCTCCCTATTCTGCACTATATAGGCCATCTTATCAATGCTCCTATACATATAATAGGGAAGATTGAGCAATTTCACCCTAGTGAAATGCATGAGTAACCCGATGTGATAGTTGTACAACATGGATAATCTACCCTCACAAGTGAAATATTTCATGATGATATTCATCATGGGAGAAAACCTATTAAGAAACTGATGAAAAGGAAATATTTTCTTAATATTGTCTTTGTAAGGTGCTTTGAGGTAAGGTTCATAAAGTTGGGCATCCAAATCTTGAGTTTTGAACCACTTTTCACCTACATTAGGTATCCTTATTGTTGCTACAATGATGTCTGTATAAATGGTGAATGGCACCCCTGCAATAGTCACTTAGTATTTTTGTAGGTTGGTGATGAAAACCCTAGTCAAATTAGGATGGCTCTACACTCTTTGGACCATCTCACAAAACTCAAAACAACCTACATGCTGGAAACATTTGACTGCTAAGGGTGATGACATCAATTCCCTAGTGTCTAATGGCTCTACCCTCAAGATTATCCCTCCTTTATTTCAGGTTTTCTTCTCTTCTTTTGTGGTGTTTCTCTCTTTCTCCATGATGTTTCTCTCCTCTTCCAGTATGTTCAGTTTTGTTTAGAAACCCTAGGGAAGAAGGGGAAGGAAAATGGAGTAGGATTATAGGTTTTTGGAGTTGGGATAGGTGAGGGAAAATTTGGGGAAGGGTATAAGGAATTTAGGAAGCTTAGAGAAGTGACGGGGAGTTGAAATGATAAGGGGGGATGGGGTATGGAATTCAATTACAGGGATGAAGTCTAACTACCTAGAAAAACACAGCGTAGGGGTAGGGTTTTAGGGAATATAGCCTAAAAATAAGGAATGAAAGGATGTGAGGGTAGTGAGGAGTGAACTAGAGTGTGAGGGAGGTAGATGGGTCTAGGGAAAAACAAATTAACATCACAAAGATAAAAACTAGGGTTTAATTACTAAAACATAGCATGGATAGTCATGACGGGTTTGCACCATAAAATTATGACCATGAGCTGAAAGGAGGGGTTGGTATGATATAACTTACTTGAAAATGAGTGAAGAAACCTTTGGTTTCTGTTTAGAACCCTTGGAGACAAGTTTTGAGGTGGTAGCTTCTTCCTTGAAAAAAGCGTAGCGAGCTTGAGAAAGGCGCATTGAACACTGCAAAAAGTGTAGTGTGCTTAAGAAAATTGCAGTGTGCCCACTTCAAAAAGTGCATTTCCTGTGGAAAAAGCGCAGCGATGGACCTTGAAACTCTATTTTTTGAGGAAAAAAAGGTTTTGACTTGAAGAAGCTGAGAGCTCGATGCTGGAGAATGAAAGTGAGTGATTTTTGGTCTTTGAAGGCCTTTTATACTTGGAAAAATATCATTAAATGGACCTGGAACCACATATCCTTTTTTCAAAATCAACTTTACATTGTTTTTTACCTTTAACCTTTGAACCTAATCTTTGAACTTTATCTTTTAATGGCTTAGGAACACTGAATTTCTTTTTGGGACCTTGATCATTTGCTGATGGAAATTTGATCTATTGTTGATGGAACCTTGAGTATTTGTAGCTACTTGGAACTCTAAAGTACTTATTACAAATTAGGAATCATAAAATTACATTTTTCTTTGAAATCAAATTTACTGATGAAAATACTTTATTGTCACTCCTTCACTTGTTGGACTTATGCATGAAATGGATATTTGATGACCTTGGAACCCTAAAACCTAATAGATACTCTGGATTGAATGAAACAATGATGAAAATGAATGAAATAATGATGACAACTCATGAATGATGGTACACTCAGCAAAGAGGTGAAATGAAACAGCAAGTAGTAAAATTTTGGAAAGGAGTGAAATCATACCTAGATCTACATCCAGTGACCAAATTTTTGCATGATAACCTAATGGAATGACAAAAAATAAAAAAAAATGGGACCCTAAGAAGACATGATAAGAGTCTATATGATCACTGGTGGAAGGATGCAAAAACTGACACTAAAATTGGCTCCAGATGGGGATGGAAGCTCCTTGGAGGTGTCAACAACACCGTAGACCAAGTAGCCTAACCATTGGGCATGGAGTCAAAAGATAAAAACCAAAATGAAAGATAAAAACTTGATATAATAAACTGACTCAAAACTGACTAAAAAATGACTGAGTTGTCTTTGACTAAACTTTGAAAACAACAGAAAACTAATGAAACTTTATGGCCTTCACCTCGGGCTCCAAGATCTGATGATTCTTCGCTTCACACTTTGCATAAAATTTAAGCTGATATATACAATGGAATTGGGAAATCTGAAATCTCCATCAAAAAAGATAATTTTTAAGGAGCCTACCATTGACTGGTCCTCCCAAGCACTCTTATCCATTCATCTCCTTCAATATCAAAGCATGATGTATGCGAAAGACTAAGATCTTGTATGGCCCTTTCCACAGGTTTTCAAAAATTTTGTGCTTTCCTTTTTCCTCGTTCCTTGCATCCCATCAGAGGACCACATCTTCAATCTTAAAATCATCCGCCTTAGTCTTGCAGTCATATACCTATAAAATTTCAGTCCCCACTTTGATTATCATTTTTCCCTTATCACTCCGTTCATTTAATGTTAAATCCATGCATGATAAAAACACTAAAATATGGAAATGAAATTTTTTCTGAAAAATAAAAATTTGGATATTTTACTACTACTGGAAATATTGGAAATAAATGCACAGAAAATTATAACAACCACACACACAAAATAACGCAGTGTTTTTTGGTCAATGTGACCCTGGAAAACCCCCTACAACTCTTGGGGAAAACCAGTTTGAGAGCTCTTATTTATTTTTGAAAATATTTTACAGAGAAAAAGAAATACAGAGGAAACATTCCAGCATTTACAAAATACAGACTTATCTCGATTTCCGTGCATAAACTCCACCTCGAAAAATGTGCCAACATAAAAATCATTTCATCAGAAAAATATGTCAATAAATGTTGTACATACAGCCTAAGGAAATGTGCCCATATTGCAGCGTACATCCTGTACAGACTATACGAAAATGTACAGCATAATTTTCTCCTTGAAAATTGTGCCCATATGCCTCGAAAATTGTGCCCAGCTTCCTCTAAAATCGTGCTTTCCATCTACTGATATTTCTCCTCGAAATCTATGTCATACCCTCCTTGGAATGCATGCCAAAATTTTGTATGGTATTGTTGTCTTGGGATGCGTTTAAATACTCTTGATGTATGGTTCTGCAGTAAATGCCTCCTTGGGATGCATGCCAAGGTCTTTTTGCTCTTCTTCTCTTCCTCCCTGCTTAGGAATTTATCCTTTTCTATATCTGCCTTTCTCTCAAATGCTCATGAAAGAATGGTATGATATTTTCTCTTCTTCTCTCCTTTTAACATAACCTAAGAGACTTTTGAGTGATCTCTAGATCCAATGGCTTTGAAAGATTTAGATAAAGGGCTAAAAATAAATGCACATTATTTTCACTTTTTCTATTCAATCACTCACCCACTTAAATAAAGACCCACTTAGCCTTTTATTTCCATAGTCACTTTTTCACTTTCTAATTCTTCATTGAATTTAGTAAAGTCACTTTTAAATTAGAACGTAACTTTATCACTTATAAAGTCACTTTTAAATTAGACTGACTTTACCACTTATAAAGTCACTTTTAGAAGGAGGGGTACAATAGAGTGGAAACTTTTCCCTAGGAAAAATATCAAAGCCATGGGGAATCACTTGTCCTTGGTACCCAAAATTTAACACTCCCTCTTACCGAGGAAAGTGTTCCTCGCCACTCCCATCTTGTCTCTGAAGTAGACATGTTTGCCTCATGGTAAGGCTTTGGTGAAGATGTTCACTACCTACTCATTTGTGGAGATGTACTCAAGCTTGACTGCTCCCTTTTGGACATAGTCTCGAACGAAGTGATACTTGATCCCAATATGTTTTAACCTATCATGAAAAACTAGATTCTTCGTGAGTTTTATGCAACTCGGATTATCGTAGTGAATCACAGAAGGTCTCAATGCCTGACCAAATAAACCAAACAACATCTTATGAAGCCATATGGTATCACAACTAGCCAAACTAGCAGCCATATACTCTGCCTCAACTGTGCTCAATGCAACTGACTGTTGTTTCCAGCTGAACCACGACACAACTATCAAACCCAACCCAAAACATCACCCTGAATTACTCTTCCTGTTTGAAGCACATCCTGCCCGGCCTGAATTTGTGTATCCTACCAGTCTCACTCCATCACCCTATCTATAATCCATACCATAATCCATAGTACACTGCAAGTAACGAAGAATTTCTTTTGCAGCCACCCAGTGCACTCTCTTGGGCTCACACATGAACTTACTCATATTTTTAACAACAAAACATATATCTGGTCGAGTGTTAACCAAATACATCAATAATCCAATCAGTTGCATGTATAGTGTAGGATCCACCAACTCAGAATTGGAAGCATGAAGCTTCTTCCAATTAGGGATCATAGGTGTAGACATGGGTTTCCAGTCCTCCATTTGAAATCTGCTAAGAATATCCACGGTATACTTCCCCTTTCCCAGGAAGATATGCACCTCCTCCTGCCACACATCCAATCCCATAAATTAATGCATCAAGTCGATATCTTTCATCTCAAACTCTGAAGCAATATTTCTCTTGCAACCCTCAATGAATCTCTCTACTCCAGTGATGACCAAGTCATCAACATACAACACCAAAATGAGAGGCTCCTTGTCTACCCCAATGAAGTATACGTTCAAATCAGCCTCACTCTTAGTGAAATCCAACTGTTGCAAGTATGTATCAATCCGAGAGTACCATGCTTTAAGAGCTTGCTTTAGGCCATAGAGTTCCCTTTTCAACCTGCATACATGGGCCTCCCACCCATGCACCTCAAAGCCCTACGGCTGCTCAATATAAACTTCCTCCTAAATGAAGCCATTGAGAAAGGCAGTTTTCACATCCATCTGGTGGATCTTCCAACCCATCTCTGTTACAATCAATATAATGGAGTGAATAGATGTATACCAAGCTATGGGAGCAAAGGTCTCCTCATAGTCAACTCCCTCTACCTGTGAGAACCCTTTAGCCACAAATCAAGTCTTGAACTTCTCTATGTTTCCATCTGAAGCATGCTTTATCTTGTAGAGCCATCTAGAAGCAACAACTGATTTACTTTCAGGCCTAGGCACTACCTCCCAAACATTGTTCTTCATAATATAAAAATAATCCTCCATCATGGCCTCTCTCCAGACCTACTAGATGGCTGCCTCCTCATAACTAGAAGGCTCGGTGTCAACAATGCTTGTTACCAATTCCAAGTAACTACATAACCGCTCAGGTGGTCTACTCTCTCTAACCTGTCTCTTTGGTCCAGTAAATAATGTGGACTCATGTAGGGTGTCTTGAAGCCACTTGGGATTCCTCTTCCCTGAACCTACTTCTTCCACTAGAGTTAAAGAATCTTCATCATCATCAGAATCCTGAACTCCTGAAGGCTTGCCAAGTGACCCCATAACTGTATGTGTGCCTGTAGAACCTGATGTACCATGTGATTTTTCCATCACTGGACTATCATGTGAACTACCCTACGGAATTCCCTGCATTCTGCCCGAAGATCCCCTCACCTGACTCTGAGATCCACTGCTCACCGATGGACCTGAAACTGTAATAGATGTACCTCTTGATCCCTAACCTCTTGCACCCTGTGCACTGGATCCCTGTGACTAACTCAACTGCTACTGAGTGTCTGGTGACTCTATATAATGTAACTCTCGTGACCTCCTGAAAGCTCTCTCCTCCTCGAACTTTTCATCCCTCCTAAAAACCACTTTCCTCTTTGCAGGAATGTAAATCTGGTAATCTTTCGAGGTCTCGTTATAACCCACAAAATTCCCTTGTCTACAGGAGGTTCTAGCTTGGTCTTGTTGTCCTTGGGGACATAAGAATATGTAAGGCACCCAAAGATACGAAAGTTCCCAACATTAGGCTTCTTCCCTGAGAAAGCCTCTTCAAGGGTCACATTCCCCAAGGCACAATGTGGACTCTTGTTCTATAAGTAAACATCAGTGTTGCAGGCCTCTTCCCACAAAAATAAAGGTAACCTCTGATCGTGAATCATGGCTTTGGCAACCCCTACAATGGATCTATTCTTCCTCTCTGACACCCCATTATACCGGGGGTTATAATGAACAGTAAACTCCCTCTTAATGTTTACCTCAACAAAAACTCACCAAGATTATACTCACCTATATTGTCCGACCTGAGTACCTTGATCTTCCTACCTGTCTGGGTCTCCACAAGAGCTTTGAACTCTTGAAACCACTTGAAGACCTCACTCTTGGTCTTCAAGAAATAGATCCAGGTCTTCCTGGAGTGGTCATCAATGAATAAGGCATAGTAATCAAAGCCGCTCAAGGACACATGAGACATTCCACCACTCACATCGAAATGAATCAAGTCAATGATCCTTGTCGTCCTGTTGTCACTGCTTGGAAAAGGATATTTTGAAAACTTCCCCATAGCACATCCTTTGCATACATCAAGGTGATCAGAACTGAAATCTGGCACACCAATGGAGATCTCCCACAATGTCCTCAAGGCCCCATGATACATGTGACCCATCCTGCGATGCCAAATCTCACACAACTCTGAACTGCTAGAAATGTTGTCGGTCCTATCCCTGGTACTGCTACTCAATGCCATTAGTGGTTGGAATGAGAAATTGTACACCTTAGCATGGTGCACTCCAATCACTCTAGCTGAAACAACTGGAGTTCCCTTAGGATATATGAGCACCTGTCCACTCTTAAAAAAAACCTCATACCCTTTTTCCTAAAGTGCTAAAATGGATATCAATTTCTTCTTCATTCGAGACACATATAGAACATCTAGCACTTTCAAGGGAGGTTTGGGTTACCTATCAAATTTTAATGTTCCAACACCGACTTCTATAATAATTTTTTCATCACCAAGTAATACCTCAATATCAGTATCACTCTCTGATAACTCTGAGAAGTACTCCCTGACTCCTGTCATATAGCGAGAAGCGCCACTGTCAACATACCACTCACTAGAAGATGCTCTGCTAGTAGAGGTGAGTACACACTCCCTCTGAACATTTATGGAAGGTGATATTGCACTGGAGGCATCAAAATATATGAATCCAAACTCTCGATCAAAGCTCTCTGAGAAGCCCTCTATCTATGCAGAAGCTTCCATGGTTTTCTCTTTCCCTATCTTATTTTTCTTCTCTAGACACGCAACAGCAAGTGTCCCATATTTTGACAATTCCAACATTTGAATTTGGAATAGTCCTTTTCTTTTCTCTGATGCTTGCCTTTACCTTTTCCTTTGCCTCCACTAGTGGAAGCTCCCTTCTTTGATTTTCCTTTCTTGCATCTTGCCAACAATGCCACATTGTCATCCTCCTCCCCCAATTTGGATGCCCCTAGATGGTTCTTACTGATCTCATTATGATTGAAATCATCCCACAACCTTTCCCATCTGGGAAGGTTCTCTCGTGTCACAATACCATATACAAAAATCTCCCAAGTATTGGGAAGACCATGTAAAGCTATCCTCACCAACTCAGTGGGTGCAATGGTCTCTCCTACGGCTCCCAACTCATCTCTCACCGAAGTGATCTTGGTGAGGTATGTTGTAGCACTATCAGTCTTAGCCATTCTTATGGAATTTAGTTTCTCCTTTAGGACCATCTTACGGTTCTCATTTAACCTCTGGTAAAGCTAGATCAAGGTAGTCCACATTTCATGTGCATAAGTTCTTCCTCTCACATGAGGAATGACATGATCTTTGACTCCATCGAAAATCAGGCTTTTGGCCTTAACATTATTTTTATTGCACTCTGTTAACTGTACTGGATTAGCAGGAACTGCTACTGGATGTTGGGTGGTATGTACCATAATGCCCCATAACTTTTCTTCCTCAGAGATACTTTGGATTTTCTCCCTCCATGCATTATAGCTACTCTTCCCATCTAACATGTTTTCAACCCTCAATCTCAAAGACATGATTCATTGTCCTATAAAACTAAAATTTCAAATCTGGGTAAAGGTTTTATGTTTTCTGTGTAAAAAACAGACTGCTATAATTTACACATTGTCATCCCTAATAACAATTTCGAGCCTACTAAGCTTTGATACCATGTAAAATTTCAGTCCCCACTTCTATTATGTAATATCCCTTTTCAGGGATGTCTCTCAAACACAAGCAAACTCCAACCAGAGATGGACTGGGAGGGCATTTACCAGATATTTCACCTCTGAAAAGAGGGTGAGATCTAGAGGCTACCTGGCCCTTTCCAGACTCTGTCTAAGAGTATGGGGAAAACACACCAAGTGGTATAGTAACTGGAATGCTCAAAGAGAGAGAAATAACAGTAGTGCAAGCGTACAATAGCATATATAGAACATGTAACATATACTCCAGAAATATAGAGAGAATGGTAAGCCATTTTATTATACTGATAAATATAAGTGAGTACAATAGGTGATCAGAGTGATGGCACCTAGACTTGCTCAAGGCAAGTGAAGAAATACTCTCAGAATGGCAAGGAAATGGCTGCTCTCTAATCTGCATCCAAGATGCTGGAAAACTGCTGTGTAGCTGCAACTGCTGGAACAAAATGAGGATTTGGGGCTGCTCCCCTCCTGGGAATGAGCTAAAACTCTGGAATTCGCCTCTACTCACCAAACCCAGAAAAGCCCAGAGAGTGTTTCTGGAATGGCCAACCCCTAAAATCACCCCCCTTGAGGATCTACGCTATCCTCCAAGGCTCTGCGCTGACACTGAAGAGAATCCACCAAATACTGCCTCAAACTTTGCCAAAATCCTCCAATCGACAAGGGTTGACCCTTTGCCCAATCTCCTAGCTCGAAACCTCCAAAAGAAACCCAATCCGGAGCTCCCAAGAAATGGACTACGTCCTCCCTCTCAAGACTGCGCAGCCTATGGATGCACTGCTCCTCCGCAAAATCCAAACACAAATCCTCCTGCAAAAATATTGATGGGACAACCTCACCCAAGCAGGCACTCGAAGTCCCCCGGGGCTGAGGGTAAGATCTCCAAACGGAGACACTCGGTGCACTAGATAGTGCTGCAGACTAGCTAAACAACCAGCATGCTCAAGAAGTCGAAATGACCAGCTCAATATCATAAACATCGAATGATGAAATGAGGAGGCTCTCCTCCTTTTTATAACAATGGGCTCTCTCAACCTAAGGCCCCACCATCTCCTACGTAGCCTCCATTTGGCCCACGTTCCAACTAAACTGCGATGTCATGGCCCACGTGGTCTAAGTGGGTCCCCCTCTACGTGGTCTCTTGGCCCCCCCTTGGCCCACTTAAGTCACAACGTTGAGTCTACTAGGGAGTGCACTTTATTTTAGTGAGTTATATTCTCCTTTCACCCACTTTATTTTTATTTTAACTTTATAAAGGCAAAATTAATCAAAATTAATATTTCCAATTAGCTGCTGCTAATTGGGAATATATAGTCCTCCCTGCCAAAAATTTCTTGTCCTCAAGCAATGCCTGAACAAGCATCCGCTCTAGCTGATGCTCACCACCACCACTGATACCACTGTAAAATGTGCCTAGGTCCTAGATGCACCACTGAATCTTCCTTTTCCTCTGTATCACCATGATATGGAGGGATCTCTCAGTGCCAGGATCCAAAATTGATCCCTCACTGTACCAGCGAACAAACAATCCTTCCGGATCCCAACGCCACCGTGGCCAATCATCGTCCAAGTTCCACGGCTCAGATTGCGCACTGCCTCTGGCTATAGCTGTTGCCCCATGAAGTGAAGCCCGCCAACAAGCATCAATGTTACCTGGCTCCTTCTGTGTTGTACCTCTAACTGTATAAGCTGCCCCACCAACTGCATACCAACTCATCACCTCTCTCCAATCCAAGTCCTGACTCAATCCCATGCTGATCTTGCCCTCCTGAAATTGGGATGGAGTGCTGAAGAAATGATGACCTGGGCCCCACTGCCAGCTGCAATCCGTAACATTGACTATGTCTGAGGGCCCCTGCTCTGTTGTGCTCCCTACGAAGAAAATCGTGCCATCAAGAGGGTACCAACTCATGGTCTCCTACCAATCCATCCTGGAAGAAGAATCTAATGTAACAACAACTGTACACGGTACACGCCTGGAGTGTTGTCGCCATCTCGTAATCAACTCACACTGCTCTGACCTGTCTCCTAATGAAAGCTGCCTATAGAAGGAAGCCCCTCTCTCTATAATGGGCCAAAGTGGGCAAGATGTGCTGCAAGCCCCATTGATGTACTCCTGGAGAGTACTACACACTGAAAGTACTGCAGCTCGGCCGACTGTACGTACATCTATCTATACCTCATCAATGTGTCAACCCAAATATGGATGCTCCACAATCACCAACAACTCATCCCTCTCAAAGGGAATGTGAAGCTCCTGCCATCCCCTAGCCCCCTGCAGAAATATCCCATCAACCTCCAACATCTCTAGAGGATATGGATCTACAACTGCTGTCACCGTACACAATGTCAGTGCATCTGACTGCTCCTCAATGGCTGACCCCAAGGTTAGCCACATATCCATCACGGACTCGATGTCAGCCTCCATCAGGCTCTCCCCCAAAGGACTATCATGCATGATGTGCATAGTAACCTCCTCTGCCGACTCAGGCTCTATCATATGCTACTCTGGCTGAATCATCATAAGTGACTCATCGCCCAGAGTATCTCCCATAGAGTCCCCTGACTGCTCACCCTGGACACTGGAATGCAGCTTCGGTCTACTGTCATCATCTCTGCATGACTGCTCTTGCTCCCCAGAAGCATCCTCAACTGATCCTATGGACTCATATAAAGAAGAGTCCTCACCCTGGCATACAGAAGGAATGCCCTCCTGTTCTACCTTTGCCACCTCATCTGCATTGAATATGCCATCCACCCTCTGGATAATGTGTCGATACATTGTCTGGAGCCCAAACACATACTGGGATGCTACCTCTGTTATACCCAGTATCCTCTGCTCATGCATGATCTCTACACGCCCTGAGAAAAGAGTGATGCATGTCTCCCTCATGACCTCCTCCCAAATCGTAGGCTCAACGATGACTGATGTGCCACCCCTGCAGAGGATCATCTCATCCCCTGACCTGTGGCTGTCAACTAGCGCACCGACCCAGTGCCACTACTGAGAATTCTCTCCCCTAGTGTGCTGAGTGCCATCCAAATATCTTGGGTGAGCCTCACGTACCCCGTTGCTCATGCCCAAAGTGCCAAAGGACAACAAAAAAATCGACTGTGCCCATGAGTGATGTAGAAGAGGGTCGGGTGCGTGAGTCCCCACAGATACCGTCGAGTATCGCTCATCTGTCTCCCCATAAATCCTGGGTGAACTACCCCCAAAGGTAATCCTGGTGTCCCTGTTCGTGAGTCTCCTTGGATGCAATACTCTAAGACCCTGTTGTCAGCACCATACGCCCTCGCAAACCACCGATCATCCATGTACTCCTCGACATGCCACTGCACACTGAGGCATACTCCTGTATACTGCTGGATACCCCCTGCTACTGTTGTACCACCCTGTACCATCTCGTGCCCTGTCTGTGTCCAAGCATCGATCACTCCCCACGTGTCCTCAATGTGATGTAGGACACTCCTACTCCACAATGCAGTCCCACACACTACGGTACACCACCATGCAACTCCATGTCCACCGGTAGTCCACTGCTCAATGCTAGAGGCTCCCACACATCCTTGGACGTGATGACCTAGAGTTGTGCCTCTACCTGTCAGACCACCCCCAATCGGTATCATCATCTCCACTGTCGCATCGCTATACTCACTGACGAATGGATCATCACTCCAAACCCTCCCCGAGGGGTCCGAGAAGTGAATCTCCCTATGTGTCAGTAGTGATACCACCACTGCTCGGCTCCACTGCGTCCTCTGTACCCCACACAAAGGTGAAGAATCCTTGGCCCTATACAAGGCGCCATCTGGTGGCCTGCCAATTCCACCTCCTCCAACAAGCTCTTGCCAAGGTATGTTGACCACCCCGTGATCCCGTGTATAAGTTTCATACCAAGACAACCTAGGTAATCTTCCCATAAATTGGTTGGCCACTGGAGCCAACTGAAACTCCCCTAGCAAATGTGCATGCTCTACGACTAGGCCAACTGTACCCTCCAAGACATAGTCAACCGACCTGCCTAGGAAACGACAGGTAGTCCCGCCTAGATCCCAATGCCAATCTGGGGTTCCTGTATTCCCAGCACCTGGAAACTCCTGCTGAACTACACCCTGGTCCACCACTATCACCATAACCCACTCCACCGGGTACCACCTCAAAATATCTCGCCATCCCACCTCAACATGTGGATGATGTACCCTGTGCAACTCTGATTGTCTCATCCTGCTAACCAAGTCAACGTATGAGATCTGACTAGGTGGCTCCGCCTCTCTCTCTCCAATGGAAAGAGGTGACTCAATAATGCTGCTAGCCCCATCTATGCATGCCTGAAGGGGGCTGCTCTGACACTCCAATGTGCCCTCTAGTTGTACCATTAGGGAATCCAGTCGTTCCCCAATGTGGGCCAACTTGGCCGCTGACTCGGAAAAAACGACTCTCATGCCCTCTAGCTTCTCATTTTGTAACAAAATAGCCTCTCGTACTAATGTGGCCTTCCCTTTAAAAACTAGAAGTTCAGCTCGAAGCTGATGACACTGCTGTGTGTGACCATCATCTAATACCTCTGTATCTCCTAGTGCCTCATCAAAGGTGGGTACATCTCCTGGCACCGCACCCATCTGCCATGCGCTGCTACCACCCGACAACTCAGACTCTACTCGGGTAAGCTCTACTCTCTCTACTGAGATGTCAACCGATATGGTCAAAGAAGTCTCCAACACAAGTGATCCCTACATCATGCTAGGTGTATCCACATGCTCCCCATGATCCTGTGTGCCCTCATCCTCCAAGTGCGAGGTAGCCATTTTGATGGCTTCCCCCTCCGTTATTCGGTCAAGCTGCAAAGAGGTATTCAGCTTTTCCACCTGATCCCAAACCGTGAAATCAGTGGATCCATCATACGTGGGAAAAGGTGTCCTCCCAGTGGTACGATGCAACTCTAAAATTTGCGTGCTAGACCCCCCACTGTTCCTTCCTCCTTCATCCTACTTGAGCTGACAATAATCTCTGAAGGGCAAAGCCACTCCGAAGTTTTCCAGCATGGACTGCCATTCGCGGAAATAATCTCCAAAGGGTATATGATCATGCCGCCTACCTTGATCACTCAGTGCTAGAGGTAAGAATGTAGGCATCGTGATCCTGGTTGGCCTACTAAAGGCTGGTAAATGTTGGTCACACTGTTGTGAAACCCCCATATTTTCCACCTCTACTGCCTTTGGTGGGTAAGATTCTGCCTACCCTCTTTATTCGTAGAAAAATATCCCCACGGCTTCTCTTCCGGTGTCATAGACAACTTTCTCCACAGGCTAAGCCAGGTCTATGAGCTCTGATACCACTGTAATATCCCTTTTCAGGGATGTCTCTCAAACACAAGAAAACTCCAACCAGAGATGGCCTGGGAGGGCGTTTACCAGATATTTCACCTCTGAAAAGAGGGTAAGATCTGGAGGCTACCTGGCCCTTTCCAGACTCTGTCTAAGAGTATGGGGAAAACACACCAAGTGGTATAGTAACTGGAATGCTCAAAGAGAGAGAAATAACAATAGTGCAAGCGTACAATAGCATATATAGAAAATGTAACATATACTCCATAAATATAGAGAGAATGCTAAGCCATTTTATTATACTGAGAAATATAAGTGAGTACAATAGGTGATCAGAGTGATGGCACCTAGACTTGCTCAAGGCAAGTGAAGAAATACTCTCGGAATGGCAAGGAAATGGTTGCTCTCTAATCTGCATCCAAGATGCTGGAAAACTACCGTGTAGCTGCAACTGCTAGAACAAAATTAGGATTTGGGGCCGCTCCTTTCCTCGGAATGAGCTAAAACTCTGGAATCCGCCTCTACTCACCAAACCCAGAAAAGCCCAGAGAGAGTTTCTGGAATGGCCGACCCCCTAAAATCACCCCCCTTGAAGATCTACGCTATCCTCCAAGGCTCTGCGCTGACACTGAAGAGAATCCACCAAATACTGCCTCAAACTCTGCCAAAATCCTCCAATAGGAAAGGGCTGGCCCCTTGCCCAATCTCCTAGCTCGAAACCTCCAAAAGAAACCCAATCCGGAGCTCCCAAGAAATGGACTGCGTCCTCCCTCTCAAGACTGCGCAGTCTATGGATGCACTGCTCCTCCGCAAAATCCAAACACCAATCCTCCTACAAAAATATTGATGGGACAACCTCACCCAAGCAGGCACTTGAAGTCCCCCGAGGCTGAGGGTGAGATCTTCGAACGGAGACACTCGGTGCACTAAACAGTGCTGCAAACTAGCTAAACAACCAGCGTGCTCAAGAAGTCGAAATGACCAGCTCAATATCATAAACATCGAATGAGGAAATGAGGAGGCTCTCCTCCTTTTAATAGCAATGGGCCTCTCTCAACCCTAGGCCCCACCATCTCCTACGTGGTCTCCATTTGGCCCACGTTGCCAACTAAACTACGTTGTCATGGCCCACGTGGTCTAAGTGGGTCCCCCTCTACGTGGTCTCTTGGCCCCCCCTTAGCCCACTTAATTCACAACGTTGAGTCTACTAGGGAGTGCACTTTATTTTAGTGAGTTATATTCTCCTTTCACCCACTTTATTTTTATTTTAACTTTATAAAGGAAAAATTAATCAAAATTAATATTTCCAATTAGCTACTGCTAATTGGGAATATTACAGATTATTAGTTTTCCCTTATCACTCCATTCATTTAATGTTAAATCAAAGCATGATAAAAACACTAAAATTTGGAAATGAAATTTGTTTATGAAAAATACGAATTTGGATATTTTATATTGCCGAAAATACTAGAAATAGATGCACAAAAAATTATAACATCCACACAGAAAATAACATAGTGATTTTTGGTCAATGTGACCCTGGAAAACCCCCCTAAAATTCTTGGGGAAAACCAGAATGAGAGCTCTTCTTTATTTTTCAAAATATTTTATAGAGAAAATAAAATACAGGGGAAATATTCCAGCATTTACAAAATACAGACTTATTTGGATTTTTGTGCATAAACTCCACCTTGAAAACCGTGCCAAGAGAAAAATCAGTTCAGCAAAAAAACACAGCAATAAATGTTGCACGGACAAGCTTGGGAAATGTGCCCAGATTGCAGTGTACGGCCTATACGGACTATACATAAGTGTATAGAAGAATTTTCTCCTCGAAAATCATTCCCACCTACCTCGAAAATTGTGCTTTCAATATGTTGATATTTCTCGAATTTTGTGTCGTACCCTCCTTGGAATGTGTGCCATTGTTGTACAGTAATGTTGTCTTGGGATGCTTGCCAATACTCCTGTTGTAAGGTTCTAATGTAAATGACTCCTTGGTATGTGTGCCAAGGTCATGTTTCTCTTCTTCTCTTCCTCCCTGCTCAGAAATTTCTCCTTTTCTCTCTCTACCTTTCTCTCATATGCTCATGAAAGAATGATATGATCTTTTCTCTTCTTCTCTCCTTTTACTCTAACCCAAGTGACTTTTGAATGACCCCTAGATCCAATGGCTAAGAAAGCTTTAGATCAAGGGTTGAAAATAAATGCATATTATTTTCACTTTTTCTATTTAATCACTCACCCACTTAAATAAAGACCCACTTAGACATTTATTTCCATAGTCACTTTTTCACTTTCTAATTCTTCATTGACTTTAATAAAGTCACTTTTAAATTAGAATGTAACTTTATCACTTATAAAGTCACTTTTAAATTAGACTGACTTTACCACTTATAAAGTCACTTTTAGAAGAAGAGGTACAATAGAGTGGACACTTTTCCCTAGGAAAAAGATCAAATCTATGGGGAAACACTTGTCCTTGGTAACCAAAATTTAACAATACCTTCTTTATCTTCTCATGAAACTTTGAGGTGTTTTGAAAAACCTCATCTCTTTTTTGCTAAAGATGGATCATCTGATTGATTCGGCGTTGTACATCATTGTCTTCACTTCATGCTTCTTGTATCAATTTCATGACCAGCACTGCAAGTGATGTACGAAAAACAGTGTCACCACCATAAACCAACTCAAAAGGGGACACTCCTATTGATTGTTTACTAGTCACCATGTCCACCCACAAAGCATTAACAAGATTTTTGTGTCATTTCTTCTTGTTTGCCTCCAGCATCTTCTTTATAATATTAATCAAATATTTATTAGAAGTTTCTGATAATCCATTACCTTGTGGATTATATGCGGTTGAGTGCCCCAATTTGATGTTGTACTTGTCAAAGAACTCAACCATTTTCTTCGACTTGAATGTAGTCGCATTGTTAGTAACGATCTTATGACGACAACCAAAACAAGACAAAATGTTAGTCTCCAAAAACTAAATAAATACTAAATTTGTTGCTTGCCTTGTTGGGATCGCTTTGATCCATTTGGTGAATTATTCGGTGGCCGTTAAGATCCATTTATGTTGTGCAAATGATGTAGGGTGAATCTCTCAGATAAATTCAAGGCCCCACTACTGAAAAGTTGCATGCACTGAAATAGGCTGCAAAGGTAATGCAAGAAGTTTTATTTTACCTTGAAACATCTAACACTCATGGAAACTCATCATTGTTTTATACAAATCTGCAAAAAGAGTTGGCCAATAATATCCAGCCCTCAACACTTTGTTAGTCATGGTTTTCCAAAACAGGTGATCACAATCTCCACTATGGAAATCATTCATTACATCTTTGGCTTCATTTTCAACTAAATAGTTCAAAAAATTACCTCTTGGGTCTTTCCAATAAAGAGTGTTGTCCAAAATGCAGTATTTGGAAGCCTTCAACTTCAATGACCTACCCTTACTCTTAGACATGCTTGGAGGAGGATTTAAATGGTGAAGAACATATATAATGTCTGAACACCAAGGAGACGAAAAAAAAATATCAGATACATGTATGAGAGTGCCATCCTCTTCTTCAACAGAAAGAATTGAAATGAGGTTGATATCTAGAGCTTGTAAATTTGACTCGGCCATGAGCTTAGCTAAACCCTAACCTTGATCAGCTTTGTGGGCTTGATCTCGAGGTCATATTCTAACATTGCTTCTATCCACTTCCGTCTTCTACCTTCCGGATCAATATGCATGAGAACATCTTTTACTGCTGCATTGGGGACATAATCTAGAATATGTGAATGTAAAATGTATACAGAAAATTCCTTCAGTACATTTACCAAATCCAAGGCTTGCTTCTCAATGATATTTTACCGAAGGGCTAAATCCCTGATGGTACGACTGAATAATGTTATGGGCTGCTCGGCCTTATCCATATTTTTCATCAAGACTGCAACTAAGGTATGCTCGGAGGCAAATGAGAATATGATAAAATCAATGGAGTAATCGGGGCTAATTAAAATAGGGGTTGTAGTTAAGGAAAACTTCACTAAGTTAAAATAATTTTTGGCATCCTCAGACCACTTTACCTCTTTTTCTTTCTTTAATAGTTGGTCATTTCTCGAAGGAGCTCAGCCAGATTTGGAATAAACCTCCTTAAGAAGTTCATGTTACCATTGAAAGCTTGGATTTCTTTCTTACTACGTGGATAGTCAATTTGTTGAATAACCTCAACTTGAGAAGGTTCAATACAGATACCATCCTTGGAAATGATGTGAAAAAGAAGCTTTCCCTCCTCCATGGCAAAAAGACTCTTTTTTGGATTAAGAGAAATTTTGAATTTCCTGCATTTTTGAAATACAATTCTTAAGTGATACAAGTGTTCATCATCGAAATGAGAGAAAATTGTCAAATCATCAATATATACAATTAAGAAAACATCTTTCTTATCTTCAAAGGCTATGTCCATCGCCCGCTGAAAGGTGGCCCCTGCATTCTTGAGTCTGAATGGCATCTTAGCATACTTAAATGTGCCCTAAGGTGTTGTCAAGACAGTTTTGTCTCTGTCCTTCTCATGCACTAAAATCTGATTGTATCCTGAATATCCATCAAGAAGAAACATTCGAGAAGCCCCAACCACTCTTTGTGGAATATGATCGATTTTGGGAAGCGGATAATTATCCTTAAGAGCACTACAAGGAAAAGACCCTCTAGTGGATTTTTTTAAGGAGCCCCTTATAAAAATAACCCAGACATCTGTTTCTAGCGGAGGTTACTAAAGGAGGTTGGTGGACGGAGTTTTTTGCGGATGTTTTTCGTTCGGTGCACTTATCAACCTAAACTGCACCGGTGCGTTCAACAAGAGAAACTACAGGTGCGCACAAAACATTGGCACACTGGACACCGTGCACTCTATACAAACCCGCTTGGTGCATCTTATTACTTTAGTGCACCAGTGCTTTACAAAAATTCCACACTGATGCATCCTAAAACCCCGTGCCAAAACAAAAATCGCCCAGTGCAGTCTTAAGAAACCGCACCGATGCGCTTATAAAACCCTGCACACCAGAACATGGTTAAATAATAATAAAAAATACGACCAAAAAACTGCATTTTTCACTTTTCTCAGTGCTCCAGAGCTCTCAAGCACCGGTGCAATTTATCCTTCTCTAAGCCACCTTGACATTAGTGCTCCCATTGCACCCATTGCACACACTGTTTTTGTGCATTGTCCACCAATATCCAACTTGAATTTTGCAAAACGGTGGGAAATTTTTCTTTTGAAAATTCTACATCCAATATGCCTCCTCGACGACCAAATGTACAAGTATTTTTGTTTTTTTTCCATAATTAAGCCTTTTAGCGGATTAGAATTTCAAATTACCTTAAAATTAACCATTTAAAATAAGAAGAAAAAAATTGTCGCGCAGTGCGCTCGAGCCGTTTGGCTCGCACCGGTTCGCAGTGCTACTTGTAAATTTACAGACTGCACCGCAACCAGTGCTAATGATATCCGCACCAGTTCTAGGGCGGTACCGAAAGGCACACCATGTTATTTTAAAATTTTAAAAAAAAATTGGTGCAGTCGGTTACCTAGCTGCACCGTTGACCATGTGGAATAGCGGCAATGCATTGCGTTGACTTAAATATCCGCACCGCATTCCACATTCCGACAGGGTCAACGGTGTGGCCTAGTAAATGACCGCATCGTTGACTATGTAATGATGTCAGGAGGTCGGTGCGTTGACCAAACTATATGCCCTGGGGCGTAGATTTTAGTCAGTGCACTGCACTCCCAACACCATCCATAGTCAACGGTGCACTGAAAATTTTCAGGTGCACATTTTCAGGTGCACTGCCGCCGGTTTGCTGAATATTTTCTGGCGCACCACCGCCGGTGCGTGACAAAAAAAGACACACCGGTACCGGTGCATGCCTATTTTTTGTGGCGCACCGACTATTTTTTTTTTCCAAAAAAAATTATATATGTATATTCCTAAATACGTGTATCATTTAATAAAAAAAAATTATTTAATAAGTCAATCATTCAGAGACGTGAAAGGAGAGATGAGGGGGAACAACAGCAACAATAGGCGGACCAGTATAACATGGTTCACCTATGGGAGGCACGAGAGAGGAAAATAGATGCGTACCCTCACCCTATTACAACAGCTACCCAGGGGCTCCTAAGGAAGGTAGGCCTCCTCAAGTTCTATGAGGAGGCTACTTCCCCAAAGAGCCATGGTGTGTTTTTTAGACATCTTATCCGCAGGTGGAATGCCCACCGACAGGCTTTCCGGGTTGGTCCTAACCAGTGGTACTCGCCCACTGAGGAGGACATATATTTCATTATAGGGCTATCGAGGAGAGGAGTGGATTTTCCCTCATTCCCAGAAGTTCCAATTGGCTATGCAGCAGGGATTCAGTTGGTGTACTCCCAGAGATACATTAGCACATATATTTTGTTTCATTTAGATTTTCAAGTCTCCGGAATTCAATTATGTATTGGTGCATTTGGTAGTTAGGAGGTGAGGTGCCTCTCACTTCTGATTTTGACCATTTCACACAACACCAGTGACGAGCAACGCATTAGTTTCTCGCTTCTATATTATGTTGATTCTTTAGTACAAGAGCCACGAATTTTCAAGTGGTCTACCATTTTTTTGTGGTAGTTCTGTATAGCCTTAGATGGATGTTGTGCTCATGCACGAGGGAGGGTCAAATTCCCTTTTGCTTCATAGCTCTTTTGTTTATTTTTTGAGAGGTTTCTAGAGACGAGGCCTACTTTCATTCGGTAGCCTCATAGGCCGATGTTCAAGGCACGGATGCACATGTGGGGAAATATGATGCCCAAGAGAGGCGAGACTATGTTTTCCGTGAGGATATCGCATGATTCACTAGAGTTTCTAGCCAGTGTTGCCGAGCATCCCTTCATTATGGTCCCCTGTCCTTATGCTGGTATGGATTGGCGAGGGTGTGCCAACATCCTCTTCACAGATGATGAGCCGTCGGATGATATAGGTAATATTACTGTTTTATTTAATAACATGTTATTTAACTTGTTTTTATTAAATTTTGTAATGAAATTGTCTAATTATTGTTGTGTACTTGTATATATTTTGCAGACATTGGGTCTTTTGATGGAGAGGACATGCCAGCACCACCACATGATCTAGGTGTGGATCCTGATGATGATCAGGATATTCCAGATGTCGAGGATCATCATGAGGCCGATGTAGAGAGACCTACTCCTGCTGGTACGCTGGTACCACCTTTAGATAGGCACGGTAGGCTTGATAGCAGATTCAGGATGGATTTGGGTGACCAAATCACTGCATTGATTGTTGAGACGAGAGCCAGGCCCACTACTATGAGAGACATATAGGTCGATGGTAGGCTGTTACATATGTGGAGAGGCATGCCGCATGACATGTACAGCCTGATGTGGCATGTCGTAGGAGCTACGACCTTAATTTCGCGGCTGAGGAGGACCATTGCACGTTATAGGCATGGTCGAGACGTAGCACGTGACGGGCAGTCCGCGAGCAGCGACGCATCATCTAATGATCGTTCACCTCGTGCCATAATTGATAAGCAGCCTCTACTAGAATCGAGCGGCAGTTATCATGGAGAGAAGGTTGGACCATCAGCCACGTCCAATCAGAAGCCTACAGCATCTAGCAGTACTCATGATCATGAGCATGTTGGACCATCGACCATGTCGAGTCATCATGGTGAGCAGATGACAGTTGATCTTGATCAGCATGAGGCACCAGGGTGAGATCAGTAAACACGTGATGATTATCATGTATCTGAGATTATCAAGGTTGCACCATTCATTGAGCAGGCCTTGACTAGTACTGCTATTGATGATGTACCACCAGTTGACCCATGACATTTATATTACAATTGTATATGTTTGACAATATTCAGTTATATATATATATATGGTCCATGTATTTTATGTTCATGTTGCAGTTGTACTTAATTTACATGTTGGTGATCATCATGATGTTTATATTGGTAGGCCATGTTAGATATGTTCATTTAATGTGTAGCTTGCAGATAGATGTGTATGGTATAGCAGTTATTTGACATGAGATGTATATTTGATGTTTGTGTTGTGATGATGTTATACAATGCTAATTGTGTTTTGTTAGATGATCATGATCACGATGATGTTAGCGAATTTGAATGTGTTTTTTAGTAAAATATGATGTTTGCATGATGGTTATCATGATTTTGATGTTTATGAATTAATTTAATATTAAATGACCATGATATTTATTAAATATTATGTCCTGATTGTAATTGAAATTTTAATTTTAATTGTATATAAAATTGTAAAATTGTATTTGTATTTGTAATTGTAATTTTAACTATAATTGTATGTAAAATATTTGTAAAAATTTAATTGTAATTGTAATATTTAATTTATTACGAAATGATTTTAATTTTAATTTTAATTGTAATTGTACATATGACAAATTGTAAAATTGTACTTGTAATTCTAATTGTATGTAAAATTCTAAAATTGTAATTGTAATTTTAATTGTATGTAAAATATTTGTAAAATTTTAATTGTAATTGTAATATTTAATTTATTGTGAAATTATTGTAATTGTATATATGTAAAATTGTAATAGTATATAAAATTCTAAAATTGTAATTATAATGGTATATATGTAAATTTGTAAAATTGTAATTGTAATCGTAAATTTTATGTAAAATTCTAAAATTGTAAGTGTAATTGTATGTAAAATTCTAAAATTATAATTGTAATTGTAATTTTAATTTTAAGTGTAATTGTACATGAAATTGTGAAATTGTAATTCTAATTCTAATTCTAAGTGTATGTAAAATATTTGTAAAATTTTAATTGTATTACTGTGAAATGATTGTAATTGTAATTGTATGTAAAATTCTAAAATTGTAATCGTATGTGAAATTGTAAAATTGTAATTGTAATTGTAATTATTATTCTAATTGTAATTTTAATTGTAATCGTATGTAAAATATTTGTAAATTTTTAAATTTGTAAATTTGTAAAATTGTAAATAATTGTAAAATAATAAATATAGAATAATATGAATTTTTGTAGCATAATAAAATTTAGAAAATAACGCAAATAAATTCATGTACTTCAGAATTATCATTATTTTTTTATGATCTTATATACCAAAAAAAATAACTTTATACAGTATGCCATTTTTATTGAGATCAACATAATTGCAAATTATAAAGTGAAATATTGATTTTAACATTAATTCAAAATACATATTATAATGTTTCGAAAAAAAGAGTCTTATAAAGTATAAGGTAATTAAGTCCTCTTCTTTATAAAGACTCATCTTATAAAGTATAAATATTGATGAAATAATACATGTACTAATTCCATTGAACAGATTTTAGAAGAATTCGAGTATAATACCATTGCATTGCCTCTTATGGATGCTAATTCGATGAACATATTTTAGAAGAATTCGAGCGTTAAGAATGCAATAGAGAAAAAAAAAAAAAAAAACAAGAACAACATTTTTGGACTATTTTGCATTTCTTTAAAAGGTTTTTGAGATTTTTTGTGGGGTTTATGGGTTCATGGGATAATAGACAGTACCGACCCTACCGTATTGGTGTTTCATTTGAATTTTTCCTAGCAGCGATATGTCTAAATCTTGAAGCTATGCATTTAACAAAGAACCCATATATTTTGATAATATGATTGAGGACTGTTGTCATATACTTGAGCACTATTCCATTTCTTCACCATATTAGCACAAAATAGAAAGAACAATTCCTTTCACCATAATAACACACAACTTTCAAAAAAGAAAACACTACATTTTGTGTTTCGAGACATTTTACGCATATGATAGGAATTTCTATGTATTTTTGTCCATATTCTGCAATTTAATGAGGGTTGGAGAGAGCTTACAATCCTGTATCTGTTAGTAACTGCACCTTCGGTAGAACCAAAGAAAATTCAGGTAGATTCCTCAGCGAAGTAGACTGGCCATAATAAATTCCTTCGAGACCTCAACAGAAGAAATAGATATGCATGTCAAAAATAGATATGGAATTCAGAGGCTCCTGTTGGCACCTTTTCTTGTTGTAGGTTGTGGAAAGGTTCAAGTTTCTTTTTCTGAAAGAAGAAGAGGTGTATTTTTGAAAAGTAATGGCCCAAATATTTTCACAGCAAAATGTACATTTCCAACATGTCTAAAAACTACAATATCTCCAACTTCAATAAACTGCTCATAAACAAAACTTTCCCAACCATTTGTGAAACCTGCCCATGTATTAGCATAGCACAACTTCACATGCCACAATTTCCCACTTGGGCCCTGTAATATTACATCTGCACACGCCCCACATTCCATTCTCTCCACATAATCAGTGGGGACCTCCTGCAATAAACAAAATGCATTGGAAGAATAGTTATTTCCATCAAGAATTTATCCAATTCTAAATCTAATTCTAATTCTCAAGAATAAAAAAAATTCTAATTCTAATTGCATATTTCCATCAAGAATAAACAAAATTCTAATTCTCAATTTCTATAGTTGGAGTTCACTAAATTTTGGTGTACATACCTAAAAGTAATTTCGATGCCTTAACTGCAAATCGGTGCTACTGTACATATAACTGCACCGACGCATTTTAGTTACTGTGCACTGGTGCGGTGCTATTAAGTGACACACCGGTGATGAATAACCGCAAATAAAAAAACCGCAACTCTATTTTCTTTAAGTGAAAAAAAAAAAACGGTAATTGAAAAATGGGCGGCAAAATATTTTCGAAAATCTAATTTTATAAAAAAATTCTTTAAATACTAAACACTTTTCATTATTTCATTGTTTTTGCAAAAAAATTCAACCAGAGATTTGCAGGACACATACCTAGAGCAAGGGAGCACGAGAGCACTGTGGAGCAGCGAAATACGTTCGAACAGAAGTATTCAAACAATAAGAATTCCAAACCTCTGGTGATTCAAACCTTGTAACATAGAATTTCAAACAATCTCCTGATTAAATTTGATTTTTTTTTTACTTTTTTTGAAAAAAAAATTACGAAGTAAGAAAAAAATTTCAATTTATTTTTCATTTTCATAAAATATATATATATATATATATATATATAAAATATAAAAATTTAAAAAAAAATCCATTTTTACCCTAAACCCTTCATTCTTTTTGTTTTCGCCCTTTCTTCTCCCTGTTTTTGTGATTTTAGAATTAGGGCTTTTCATTTTAGATTCAAACCCTGTAGCATAGAATTTCAAACGATCTCGTGATTAAATTTTATTGTATTTTTACTTTTTCTGCAGTTTTTTTACGAAGTAAGAAAAAAATTTCAATTTGTTTTTCATTTTCAGAAACAAAAAATCATTTTTACCCTAAACCCTTCATTCTTTTTGTTTCTTCCCTTTCTTCTCCCTATTTTTGTAATTTCAGAATTAGGGTTTTTCATTTTAGATTGACACCCAGCCCATGGAACGACTTGCATAGTCGGAACCCAATCCATGTCGACCCTTGCATGAATATATATATATATATATATATATATTTTAATCGGTGTGTCCTGCGTAACTGAGCGCATCGGTGCGCTATATTATCCCAACGTACCACGAAAGTACTATGTAATAAAAATTTTAAAAACATTTTTTTTTAATGAGTGTGCCATATGTAAAATAGGGCACCGGTGCGCTATTTCATTATGGCGCACCGCGAACGTGTTGTTTCACAAAAAAATGTTTTATTGTGTTAATTAGTGCACCATGTAACATATAACGCACTGCACCGGGTCTCCTAGTTGACAGAGAGCACCGTATGGTGGTCCCTTGCTTGCGCGGGGCATTTATGCTACAAAAACTAACACTGGACGATTTTTATTATTTTCTCTATGTTAATCGATGTGGTGGTTAACATGCAACGCACCGGTGCTCCTTGTTGACATATAGCATTTTAATGTCTATTATACTGTTTTTGCGGTGCATTTATAAGACCCCCACGCACCAACATCAGTGCGTACACCATGAATGGCGCACCGGTTTCTTGAAAAAAAAAATTACCTGAAAAGTTGACAGTTTGTTTATAAATATATTAATGAATGATATGGTACAAGTTTCAGATTGATAAAGAAATGACTGACAAGAGATCAAGTAACAAAAATACTGATAATACATCAAGAAAAGCAAAAAAGGAAAATTCTTTGTAAATTCTTTACAAAAAATATTGTTTTTGAAATATATGTAAGTTTAACTAATATGTATTGTTTATTGTGTATCATGCAGAGCCACAAAATGACAAAGCTCGATAAGATTATTTCTGATCTTGGACCAGAAGAGCGTAAAAGATTTATGGAAAAATTACAAAAGGATTAATCAGGTAAATGAAAAAATACTATCAATCTAATATGAGTTTATTTTTTTAATTTTTATTAATAATATACTTAAAATTATTAGATAACATGTGTCAAACAATCTATTAATTCACATCTATTTAATGTTCTATAGGGACCAACAACTCAAAAAAGGAATGTTGTTCTAAGAAAAGAAAAGAAATAGAACATGCAAATGAACATGAATTGCTCCTTAGCTCATCTGGAGTGGTGTTGGAGGTTAACAAAAGGGGGAAAAACTTTTACAAAAGTTTGAGGGATCTAGTGGAACGAATGTATAGACGTTCTTTCCACTTACAATACAAAAATCAATTCAATGATTCCAAGAACCAAATTTTATCTAAACTACAGGAAGAGTTTCCATAGAATTGGTCAATGAGACATGTGAGACTTTTAATAGAAAAAACGTACAACAACAAAAAAGAAGGAATAAAAAAGTAATATTCCTTTAAATGTTTGTCTAGAATTATTTATAAATATCACTTTTGTTATATTTACTTTTCATATATCAATATAGAGATTAAATAGTTTATTGTCATGTTACATTTTCAGGAAGATCATGAAAATCTCAAAAGATGAACGAGTTGATATCAAAAATACGCTAGTAGGAATGTCCAAAAATGTGTACAAGGAGATGGTCAAAGAAATGGACAAAATTGCATCGTAGGAGGAGGAATCTAAACAACAACGTGCTTCAAATGTAATATGTAATCATTGAATTTTTCGATCATTAGGTACAATAAATAAACAATTTAGCATTAAATATTAATTTTCAAGTATTTTCTTGCACAAAAGAAAAGAAAATAGAACCCATTCAGCACATAAAATAGTATGACAAGGAAGAAAATGGTTGATATCTAAGTTTGTGACTAATTTTTACATCCTTATAACAACTTAACTAGATTTCTTTTTTGTATTTTTTAGGTTGTTTTACAAAAATCATCATTGAATGTCTTCAAAAATGTGCTAACATACAAAGAAGAATGATCAAATGAATTGATTGACATTGGGTTAAATATGGGTTGTGAGTATATGTTGGCATATCATAAATTAATTGTGGAATTTGTAAGCATCTATCGATCTTGTTTTACTTAGCTCCGTCCATAATTACTAGAACAAAAAATCTTTTATATTAAATATATGATTTTTATGGGGTATAAACTCATAGAAACAAAAGTATGGAATCAAGCACGTATGCAGTCTAATATGGCATGGTACATGGTTTTGAAAGAATCTGTATAGTTTATGAATCAATTGTTGCTATAGTACGTCATTTCTTTTCGATTTACATTGATGTAATATATTATTTAATATTGCAATTTTCATTATTCTCACCAATGTATATACACTCATTACAATTTATTTTTATGTTTGTAAATGGAAGGTGAAGGAGAAGAACACAATCAACACCATGAACAAAATATTCTTGAAAATAACCCAAGTCATGGAAGTAGCTCTAGCAGTGATAGCAGTTCAAGTGAAGAATGATGATCACTATGTTTGGATATCAAAGCAAGGCGTTATATTTTTTGAAATTTTTGTCTGTGAAATCAAACATTTTGTTTAATGTAATGAACATAGTGTCCCAATTGAAAGACAAAGGGATACCAAATAGCTGTCCCATTTTGTATGACAAAGATTGTCTTATATATATATATATATATATATATATATATATATATATATATATATATATATAAAATAAAATATGTTTTAATTTATTCTATTGTGTTCTTCATTGTCACTGTGAAATGTAACACCACTGATTAAATTTATGGATGATTAAATATTATAATGAAGAGATCTGAAATTTGATGATATGATATAACAAATTAATCCAAACATCACATTCAAATGCACTAATAAAAATTTAATTCATATGAATATTGTTATAAGATATATATGTGTCGACTTTTGATGAATAATGAATTTTAAAAAATCACAATAATTATGATATGATATAATAAATTAATCCAAACATCACATTCAAATGCATTAATAAAATTTAATTAATATGAATACTGTTATAAGATGTGTCGACTTTTGATGAATAATGAATTTTAAAAAATCACAATAATTTCACTTTCACAGGTCGATGTTTCTAAAAAATGCAAAATGAACACCGGTGCGTGTCAGTTACTTTACACCGGTGCGTTTGTATGCTGCAGCGCACCGGTGCATTTATGTGAGACTATGCGTCGGTGCATTTGTACGACCTATGGGCACCGCACAAATACCAATACCAATTATAAATCTCTGTGTGTTTTCCTGATACGGCGCACCGGTGCGTTTCTATAAGTCTACGTACTGGTGCGTTGAGACGACCTATAGGCACCACACAAATCCCAAGACCAATTAGAACGGCCCCGTACATTGTATCACCAACACTGCGCCAAGTGCGGTTTTATACCTTGACAGCCCGGTGCATGCACCTTTGACTGCCCCAGGCCACCTTCTAGATGACACGCACTGGTGCATTGAAACCTTAGTAGTGCACCAATGAAAAAAACATCCGTAGTAACCTCCGGCCGCCTAGTTTTTTTAGTTGTGTTCAATTTCCATTAAAAGCTCCACCAAAACCTCTGTAACCATAAACGAATGTTGTAGCAATTTTTTTTTCCAAAATTTTGGCCAATTTTATAACAGTAAAAACCTCCTTTATAACCTTCGCTAGAGGGTATTTTCCTTGTAGTGGAGATAACTTGTTTAAGTTTCTAAAATCAATGCAAAGTCTGATTTCTCCAGTTTTCTTCCTTACCAGAACTAGATTTGATATCCAGTCAGAAAATTTGATGGGAACAATGATGTTGGACTTATAAATTCTGTTCACTTCCTTTTCTATCGATGGCAACAACCTCGGGTTGATTCTTCTCACATTTTGTCTGAAGGGAATTTGGTCAGGCTTAATTGGAATGGTATGTTGAATGATATTCTTATCATAAACTTTAATTTTGCATAATCCCAAGCAAAGACATCAGAAAATTCAGACAATAAATCAATGCATTTTTCTTTTACCTTAGGAGATAAAGACTTAGACGGTTTGACCATCTTAGGCTTGTTTATTGTTCTGATGTTTACATCCTCCACACCTTTCTCTGTAGGAACCAATTTCGGCTTCCTAGCAACATCATCCTGATCAAACAATTCTTCCAGAGGTATGAGACCTCTTGGAACATTGTTATCCTTCAACTGAAATATAACAACCTGAGTGGCTTCGATGACTTGATCATCCTTGTCATAAACGTCATTAATAAAAGAATTCTTGAATTCACCTTCATTTTGCAGAAAATTGTTTACCTGTTTGTTATCCCAGAATACTTTCCAATACCGCAAGTTATCAGGGACAGTTGGCCAATGTTTAACATGGATTTCAAAATTTTTATTGTAAATAATAGGGATCTTGAAATTACTTGTTGTTGTAGCAAGCGAATTTGCCATAAGATTATGACTTCTTGGCACTACTGATCATGTATATTCGGGAAACATCTTTAGGATATCCAGTACAACATTCATGTATGCTCTCATTTGTGGATTCTTGGCCTGGTATTCCCCTTTTACCTGTTTTATCACAAGTTCGGAGTCGTCATAAACTGAAATTCTCCTTGCGCCCAACTTTTTCAGGATTTTGAGGCCGGTGATCAATGCCTCATATTCCTCCTCACTGTTAGAACAACCAAAACCCAACTTATATGAACATAATCTTACATTTTTTGGAACTTTACCTTGTCGATGAAGAGGACTATGGATCCAAATTCCAATGCCTGCCCTGTCTTTCCCCAAGGCACCATCAAAATCCATGGTCGAAAGACCATTTTTATCATCTAGATGTTGGAATTCTGATTTATGTTTTGTCTCATATTTTTAGGCCACTTATTCATTTTGTTCTGAACTTTTCTCTACCTTATCTAATTACTGCTCTAAAGAACTAGGAAAATTGCATTTTCCCTCATCTAAAATTGCTCTGACACAATTGGAAATTTCTGGAATATCTTCTACTTCTACAAGCTTACTATCTACATCATTCAAACCTTTATCATTAAACAAAATAAATGATTCAAGATCTGTATGTACAACATTAATTGGATGATTTTTAGGTTTCTCTTTGCTGGTAATCATGTATTTCATCTTCGTTTCCTGGTACAACTTTATCAATTGTCCGAAAACTGGGATGGTGGCATAAGAGAAATCTAGTTGCAAAGTGCCTCTCAACTTCGCTCCCCAAGATCTCGATAGCAACATACCAAACCATGGCGGTATATCAGCTACCACCACATCCATCAAGACATTCTTTGCTGGAATTTTTTCAAGGGAAACTACCAAATCCTTTATGAGACCAATACAATGAACTCTACCCGAATCAAAGGAATACAGGTCATGGTATGGACAAGTTATATCTGGTCCCAATTTCTCCATAATGGATTTCGGCATCAAATTATGGGAAGCTCCAGAGTCGAGCATGGCATTGTGAATGATACATTGATGAATTCTCAAAATCGAGTAGAATGGGGGAACTTCACTATCCTCTAACTGACCATCTATTGCAGGACCAAAAATAAGTTCAGGTTGGTCATCTTCGACTTCGACATTTACCATATCAGATAAAGGATCTAATTTTAACCTTTTGGCCACATGAGTTTTATATTGATTGTTTTTTACAAGTTCATTTAAAGGGATAGAGACTTTTAATTTAGATATTTTAGTTTCTAAGCTGAAAGGAATGGATTTTTTCGCCTCTTTAATGACAATGTCTCTTTTTTCGAGTTGATCCTTTGGTGTAGTTTCCTTCTTATGACTGTCTTTTTCTTTGCTCAGTGTGCTTGTGGATGGATGATTAACCTTGCTTTGATTTTCAGCTATAGGCTCCTTTCCTTTTTTCTAATTACCTTGAGGATTTTGTTTCAGTTGAGTATATTTTTTTTGGGATGCTCGCTTCTGAATAGGATTTACTGGAACATCTCTACTCCTCAATGAGTATTGACTCTTTCATGAGCTGAGTGAATTCAAATAACCCCGTTTATAATCATCAGACTCAACCTCAAACTCGTGATCATTGGTTAATATGTAATATTCGTCCTTAGGCACATTTGTATTCTCAACATATTCTTCATTTTCTGTCAAAAATATGGGCTGGCCATAAGCTGCTAAAAAGTGATTTTCTTCCACAATTGGATCTTCTTATTCTTCCTCAACTCCTTGAGCATAATTTTTCTACAAGGGTGTCTGAATATTTTGTTGTTGTGTTGGTTGCTCAGGAGCCCTTTGTTCTCTTTTTTTGATCCTGAATTGAGGTTGTTGTTGCTTTCCTCTGAAGTTAGGATTTATGACCTGTGTTTTCGGTTGTCTTTCTGTAATGGAAATTATGTCAACCATTCTTTCAACCGTCCTTATAAAAGTGTCCAATTTTACCTCAGAAGATGAGGATGCTTCTTCTTTAATGGTTACCTTTCTCTCACCCTTCATCTTTGAATTTTTAAATGACAAGTTTTCTTCCACGCTGACTTCATTCCTCTGCATGTCTTCTAATATTGCAGGATTCCTCTCTCACAACTGATATACCATGTCTATATCAAATCCATCCGGATAATGCAAGAGATCCAAACATGGAGGAGTTTTGATCTCATTTGGAATTGAATTTTATACTCAGTTGAAACGAGTAATGAAATCCTGAACTGATTCACTTTGGTTCCTTTTCATATTATCATATTCAGAAACAATCTGCAAGGGGTTCTTCTTCACCTCCCATCGGGCTATGAAGGCATCAATCATCTGGTTTGGAGTGGCTATATAATTTACATTCAAAGATATAAACCAGGTTTTAACATCTCCACAAAAGCTCTGAACTATGATTCTCATCTTGGCATCGTCAGCATCTATTTCTTCCAGGTCAATAAAGTCAGTGACTTTGACTATGTGTTGTTTTGCACTGATTTGATAAATTTCATCAAATATAGAGAGTAAAAAGAAAGTGAAACACAACTATGACAATTCCTCCAAAACAGAGAACCAAATAATGAATTATGCTTATCTAACTTAGGAATCAATCACATTGAGAGACTGACATAAATATGGAAAGCATAATACATTCAAACATATGAAAACATAAGAGGAAACACTGCTAAAACACATACCACGGGAATCCCACCAAAATAGCAATGAATCTGTCTATTAGTTCCTGCCAAAAATGATTGATTACACTAGTGTTCAAATATAATTTACACAACATCCAACCATTTCAATGACAAAGGAAATAAAATATATTGACCAAAAAAACTTCTCCCCACTCTCAGGTGTCGAATACATGACTTGTGGAGCTCTTCCCCAAAGTCCTCAACTGGAATCCTAATGACTAGGGAGGTCAACAAACTCATCCCTATCTTTGATGAAAATGATTCACTTGACCCAAAATTACATATTTACTTGATGTATCTACCTCTAGTAACTATAAAAGACATAATTACATTTCATTTTCACATTTACATCAGTAAATATCCTTGGAATCCATCAATCAACTGAGAAAAAGTGAAAATTTTGAAGAAATCAGCAGACTGTAAAAAGCGCAACGTCCTTGTAAAAAGTGCAGCGTGTCCTGGGAAAAGCACAGCGTGGGCCTTCAAACTGATTTTTGACTGCCTTCCTGAAGTCCAAATTGAGCCCAAGATGTCTCATTGGAAAGCTCCTCCTATCTAGTTGTCAAAAATTTCCTCACGAACTGAAAATGATGGAGTGAAGCTCCTAAAAAATGAAATCATCCAAAACTGTTCAAAAAGTGCAGCAAGGCTGAAAAAGGTGGCAGAAAGGTGTTTTTTAGGAGTTTTTTTTGCTTTTCCACCTGTCAAAAACTCATTTTTTGGAGTTCCAATAGTAAAAATTTGATGTAGATACCATTCTCTATCCATCCATGCAGATTTTTCCTCATTTAGAGGCCTCCATAAAAAGCACTATGTGGCCCACGCTGCGCTTTTTGCAAGGTGACTATGCAAAAAGCTTGAAAATTTTGACCGAAGTGCTCAAAAAACCAAAATGAGGGATGAAGTCTAGTTGCCTAGAAAAACACAACGTAGGGGTAGGGTTTTAGGGAATATAGCTTAAAAATGAGGAATGAAAGGATGTGAGGGTTGTGGGGAGTGAATTAGAGTGTGAGGGAGGTAGATGGGTCTAGGGAAAAACAAATTAACCTCACAAATATGAAAACTAGGGTTTATTTACTAAAACATAGCATGCATATTCATGAGGGGTTTGCACCATAAAATTATGACCATGAGTTGAAAGGAGGGGATGGGAGGATGTAACTTACTTGAAAATGAGTGAAGAAACTTTGATTGATGTTTAGAGCCCTTGGAGACAAGTTTTGAGGTGGTATCTCCTTCATTACAAAAAGCGCAGTGAGATTGAGAAAGGTGCAGCGAACACTACAAAAATCGCAGCGTGCTTAAAAAAATCGCAGCGTGGCCACTGCAAAAAGCGCAAAGCTTGTGGAAAAAGCGCAGCGATGGACCCCGAAACTCTATTTTTTGAGGAAAAAAATGGTTTTTGACTTGAAGAATTTGAGAGCTCGATGCTGGAGAATGAAAGTGAGTGAGTTTTGGTCTTTGAGGGCTTTTTATACTAGGAGAAATATCAATAAATGGAGATGGACCCACATTTTTTTTTTTCAAAATCAACTTTACATTGCTTTATACCTTTAAGCTTTGAACTTTATCTGTGAACTTTATCTTTAGATGTCTTAGGAACACTGAATTTTTTTTTGGAACCTTGATCATTTGTTCATGGAACTTTGATCTATTGCTGATGGAACCTTGAGTATTTGCAACTAATTGGAACTTTGAAGTAATTATTACAAATTAGGAATCATAAAATTACATTTTTCTTTGAAATCAAATTTATTGATGACAATACTTTATTCTCACCCCTTCACTTGCTGGACTTTATGCATGAAATGGTGATTTGATGACCTTGGAACCCTAAGACCTAATGGAGACTCTGGACTGAATGAAACCATGATGAAAATTACTGAAATGATGATGAAAACTCATGAATGATGGTACACTCATCAAAGAGGTGAAATGAGCTAGAAAGTATTAAAATTTTGGAAAGGATTGAAATCAAACCTAGATCTACATCCAGTGACCAAATTTTTGCATGATGACCTAATGGAATGACAAAAATTTAAAATTGGGACCCTAACAAGACATGATAAGAGTCTATTTGATCACTGGTGGCAGGATGAAAAAAATAACACTAACACGAGCTACACATAAAACTCGCAATGGCCCGGTGATTTTTCTATTAAAAAATCATTGGGGTGCACGGTTTTCTCCACAAAAAACCGTGCACCTTCGAGGGCGATTTTTAAAACATTGATTCCCCTTAAAAATTCCCTAAAAACTTAAAATCAAAAACTAAACGAATGAAAAGAAAGATAATGATTATTTAGAATACCTGGCGCGGACGGTTCTCAAAATGGTTGGTCGGTTCTCCTGATATAAGCTCGGGAATATTTAGGGCAAAAACTCTTTCTGCTCTTCTCTGAAAACTAAAAGGTGAAAATGATTTGTTTTAACTTATTTTTGTAGTTCTAAATGAATAAAATATATTATTTTGTTTATTTTTACTTTAGAAGTCAAAATTGAAATGTTTTTCCTATTTTGAGAGCAAATATTTGTAATTTTTTGGGTTTTTGTGCAGAGAACGGGTTATTTTTGAAAAAAAAAATTCATTTTGACATTTAGCATACTTTTATCACTTTTTCGAGATCTATAAAAATATGATAAGCAAAACCCTAGAGTCCTCTTTTAAGCCCTTTTCAGACTCTCTAAATATGAAAATATCGTTGAGTACTTGAATATTCGAACTTGTTAAAGTAAATGAACAGTCGTCTATTCAATATAAGTTTACCCATTTTTCGGACTGAATTGGACTATTTACGAAAAAGGTGTATGTTGACTAAGCATGGTCAATAGAGCTCTCTCCTGCATTATTTTATCCTTTTTCGGGTTTGAGGGACTAAATTTAGAAAAAAGAACACGGTGGAGTTTACTTATGTTTTTCTTCTGAATCCCTAAAACTGAAAAACACCAAGTTAATCTTATGTCAGACTCGTTAAAATTAAAAAGTATAGTACCTGTCGATCACAACAGGACCGAATCACTCCTTCTTAGGGTTCGTTTTTAAATACTAAGATGGACTCATCTGAAGGATGAGCTTACACAACAAGAAAATGTTATCCTCCTCAAGCTTAACAAAAATAAAGGGGTACTTTCCAGTAATGGTGAGGGAAAAAGTGAGAAAAAAATCCATTCATTGTCCTTGTTTTAGAAAGAAGCATGTCGCTCTTGAACACGACACTTTGTCACACATGTACCTAGGTTGGGAAATTCTTTTTCTTACAGTTAATTAAACCACATTGAAATTCTTCAGCCGATTTTTGGGTATTATCTTTGAGCCAAATGTTTCCAAGCCATTTACAGTTCGTTATGTGTTCAAGAGAAAGTTCAATTTACCATTCATTGCAAACATTCTTCTCCATTCATGTTGATCATCCCCGATTCAGTGCTTGCAAAGCATTTCTTCAAAATTTGATCTAATGGTTTAGTGTCGTAGGCTTTCCTACGACGGATCACTTTCTATCGACATCAGCTCATTATCTGGAAATTTGATTTAGAATCCTATCAGTACCTTGGAATCTGCATGCCCTAATGGCAGGTTTCTCACCTTCGACGATGGGTTCTCATCATTGACCTTCGATCAAATGATTCTATGAGTATTTGAATTCAAATCATTCATTCACACTTCATAGATTTTGTTGAAATACTTTGAGAGACATTTTCATTATTGGTGGTTTCTCTCACGCTTGTTAACGGTTCTCATCATTGATCAGTAATCAAGTCATTTCTACCATGTTCCACTTCGACACAATCAATCGCATGGATAGATAAGTACTAGTTCGAGAAGCCGAAATCAAGACCCTGGATCTAGTTTCCGCCATCCAGGCTGCGAAGAGTTATGAATTCACGATATATTAAAATTCTTATGACAGATGGTTGTGCCCATACTGTGTCTACTTTTTGATGTAATGTTGAAATCATATGTTTACTAGAACACTTATTTAGTTTTTCTCTGAGTATGGGAATGCCTACCTAAATGATGATATATATTTGCATTGAATGTTTTTACAAGTTTTCGATCGATGTCTCCAATCCAATCCTTGGAATGATAAAGCACTTCACTCTTTAGAAAAATCTTCTCGGAATTCACACTTTAGGAGGAAATTTGTTACACGTCAATTTGTCACTATGACATTTGACTGTCAATATGGGTCTATCACCATCCATAGCATGTTCCCTTAGAAGTCAAAAACACTCATTTCCTGAATCAAGTCTTTGAAATTGGAGAAAATCTTTGTAAAACCCTTAAAATATTGCCTACGCGCTTTTTATAGCCTTTTCCTGCGCATGCGCTGATGCGTCTTCCATTAGTCATGGATCGTCACTCTGTTCGTCACTAAAACCTACGCACCCCCATAAAAAGCAAGTAAATATAAAAATTAACTTCTAGAAGCCTAGTTGGTCGAACATTATCCCAACTAGAAGCCTCTAGAGTCGTGGCAGTTTGAGCTTTATCCCTCTACTCATGGAGCTCGTCCCTTGATCAAAGGAACTCAAATCCCTTCATTGGAGGAACCCATCCCTCTCTTAATGGATCTGGAACTACTTCAATCTCTCTATAAATTTAAGTAAGGTTTCAGGTTGAAGGGTAGATATTAATTTGTATATATTCTAAAATGGAGAGAGTTCATAGTTTCTGAGCTAGTAATTTGTTGTTGGCACATTGAAGAATACACCTTTGTGCACATCACTTCATGTTGGTCATTCTAGAGAGAAAGGCTTATGAGACTGAAGGAAAATGATTTCTCAGAAACACGGTATAAATCTGTAAAACATCAAGGCATAGGTTGTAAGATTGCTCTTTTTAATTTCTGATAATACATATGGATCTCTTTTTCTCATTGTCTTGTTTCTGAATTCATGGAAATGATGGAAATACTTAGATTCCTTGATCACTAAGTTGGATTAGTATTTAAGATAATTATATGCTGCGGGTGCTTTGATCTTTTGTTTTTTTTGTGATTGCAGGTTCTTCTCAACATTGAGGAACTGATTTGGAGCGAAAGGAAAAAGGCTACATCGAACGTCTCAGTTGAAAGGTAGGAGCATGACCTCCTTATTTCATGGTTGTAATAATATAAGTACAGATAATATAGATAAATAGATATTCAATGGATCTTTATTTCTAGTTACTCGTTGGAGTACTAGGGAGATCGCTCTTGTTCGCAAGAGGGATTAATCCCGGTAACACTTCAACACTTAAATCCTTTGTTGAGTGTGTCTAAAATCAAGAGTAGATCACTAAAATTAAAGACTTCAAAATATTGTATTTCAGACAATGTTTTCTATTGGAAATACCTAGGAGGTGTCTTGTTAAATTCTCTTATTGAAAGCGAAGCGAAGGAGGTGATGAATGACTTTCACAACGGTGATTGTGGTAGTCATTTATTCTGGAATACCACAGCGAATAAATTTTTGAGGGTTGTTTTTTATTGGCCCACTCTTTTTTCTGATCTATACAAGACCATGATGAGCTGCCACAAATGTCATATTTTTCAAGGGAAGTGGAAGTTTCTCTCGCTGCCTTTGCATCCCATTTCAGTTCAGACACCATTTCAGTAATGGGGTCTCGATTTCATAGGTGAGATCCATCCTTCATATTGTACCCAACAGAAATGGATTTTGACAACAACAAATTATTTTACAAAGTGGATCGAGGCAACCCCAACCAGGAAAGCTACTGATTTGGTAGTCATTCAATTCATGGAATATAATATCTTATCTAGATTTGGTTGTCCGCAGAAGATAATCATAGATAACGCAACTGCATTTAAGTCTAAAAATATGGTGGAATTTTGTGAGAAGTACAATATCAAATTTGGTCATTCAACTACATATTATCTGCAAGGAAACGGACTGGTTGAGTCTTCAAATAAGTCTTTGGTCAATATTATCAAAAATATGTTGGATTTAAATAAGGAAAAGCGACGCAAGAAACTCATCAATGCTTTGTGGGAAGACAAAGTAAGTAATAAGAAATCCATAGGCATTTCGCATTTTGAGTTAGTGTATGGAGTTGATACAGTCTTTCCTACTTCTCTTGTTGTTCCAGTCATGAAGATTTTGCAAGAAGTTGGCATCGAACCAACTGATGTTCAACAGCGGATAAGACAAATGATTCATTTGCAACAAACCAGGGAGGAGGTGTTTCAAAACACTTCTAAGCTTCAATAAAGGATCAAAAAATTGTATGACGGGAAAAAAAAAGTGGATGATTTCGATATGGGAGATGTATTTCTCCGTTGGGATTCTCAGAATGAAGAAAAGGAAAGCACAACAAGTTTGAGAACTTATGGAAGGGACCATACATAATTTCAGCTTCCAAAGGGAAGAATGCCTACTTGTTGGAGGAAATTGATGGAAAAGACTATGCAAGAGGACCAATCAATGGTAGGCTCCTCAAGCACTACCTCTTTTGATCAAATTTCTTAATTTTCTCATCATCATTGTACATATCATTTTACTTTTTTGTCGAAGTGTGAAGGAGTTAATCATGGAAGACTAAAGCCTGAGGTGAAGGCCATATGTTTTCTTTAATTGGTTGTTGGTTTGTAATTTGATTAAATTTGGTTTCAAGTCAAATTCAATTCAATTTGTCTGTCATTTTTCAGTATTGAGTTTGGTATATTGTTTTTGACTCCATGCCCAAGGGATAAGGCTACTTGGTCTACGGTGTTCTTGACACCTCCAAGGAGCTACCATCCCCAACTGGAGCCAAAGTTAGTGTTTTCCAGTACTGCCAGTCACCAGTGATCAAATGTGCTCTTACAAGGTTTTTTTAGGGTCCTAGGTCAAATTTTTATGGTTTCAGTAGGTAGTCAATTAAAAATTTGGTCACTAGTTAGTGTGTCTAGGTGTGTTACTACTCCTTTCAGTTCATGTTTTATTCATGCCATCATTCATTTTGAGGAGTCATCATTGAAATTTATTCATCACCATCTCAGTCACAATACTATGGTCATCATTCCGTTCATCATTTCATGTAGTGTCATTATTAATTCATAGGGTCAAAATCATAAAAATAGGTCATTTCACCATTTAATTCAACATCAAAAGGAGTAGTAATAGTGAAAAATATTCAATACAGGTTTCAAAAGTGTAATTTAAATTCCATCATGATGTAATATGTTTCAAAAGGTTCTAAAAGCTACATTTCCAAATCAAAAAGTAAAAGGACATGGTGGGCCCACTTAACCACCAAAGAAAAAAATCAATTTCCAAGCTATTTAAACACCAAGGGAGCTTCTCATTTGTTCATTCCAACTTCAAGAAGACACCATTCCACCAATAAATACTTTTCACCCTTAGAGTAGCCATTCCTTACCACCAAAGTGCCTCATCAGTTGATGTGCTGCGCTTTTGTTACGCATTTGTTGCGTTGCACTTTTGTTGTGCTTTTGTTACGCATTTGTTGCGTTGCACTTTTGTTGCGCTTTTGCCTAAGTGAGTTGTGCTTTCTTCAAGGAGGAAAACACTCCATTCCAGTTGTTTCTACATCAAAAAGCAGGTTTCATTGTATCATATACAATTAAGTGGGTCCCTAAAACTACCTCTTTTATATTTATTTCATGCTTGGGAGGATCAATTCCCTCTTCTATAATTTTGGTTGCATTTTCTTGGTTTCATGATATCATTGCCAATTTCTGAGAAAGACCATAATTTTAAAGCTTAGACACATTCCCCCACCTCTCATATAACTTCATAGACATTTTCCCTCACCCTTATCCCTCAATTTCACTATTTTCCCACAAACCCTAGCCTAGACTACACTTTCCTAGGCTAGGACTGTTTTTTCCCATTTTGGACCCCTTCCCCTTACTCATTCCCTTAAATTTCACTTTCCCCTACACCCTAACATCAATCCCTACCCCCCTGAATTTTCCAAAGAATTTAGGATACCCCTAACCCCTTCATCTCCCTTCATTTCTAAAAACTATCCAAATCCCATGTTTTTTCGTACACCAAACCCTAATTTCCCCTCCCACCAAGCTAGCGTTTACTATAAAATCAGAGGAAACTGAGTAAAAGAGGCAAAATGGAGGTCATATCAGTAGGATGAGACCACTTCAACACATGAGATAATTTCTTCACCCTTCCTCAATATATCATTCTAGGATGCAGGTTGCCTTGCCTTTTGCCAAAAGGTTGAGGAACTTGGTTTTAATGACAAACTTACCAGCACTTTTGCCACCAGTTTGAGGAGAGATAAGGTGACCATTGCAGATTTTTTGTTTAATCTTTCATCATATAACATTTCCACAGCCACAGGGATTCCAAACAGTGGAGAAACTTGGTTCAAGGGTAGAGACCTAAACATTAAAAACTACAATATGTATTTGAAACCTGCATACAAAGCTACCCTGAAACACATCTTTCCATTCAAATGCTTGCTCGACAAGTATGCCCCTCTCATGAAATTAATCATTAAATAATTAACATGTGAGGGTAGGTTCTCCATGTTATATCAGTATCATGTGAGGCTCTTGATGCATTTCATCGGTGTAAGAGCACTTAACTTGCCTCATTACCTTTACAAAAGCATGGTAAATATGCCAGAGAAGGTACATAGACCAAGAGAAGATCATCATGCTAATTTTATTCACCATGGCTTGGTGAAAATCCTGTTTTACCATCAGCTCATACAGATTAATTTCTCTTGGGATGGTTTATGTATTCAGCCATTCTCATGCCTTCTCAAGCTCAGTCAAGCAGTCACTCTACTCCTTTGTCATCACCGGAATAGCAAGAGGTTTCTTCCACAAGAAAACCTACAAAAATAATTCCTAGGTCAGAGGTGACTCAAAAATATGTTAGAGGAAAGATTCTTGTGTTTTCTCTAGCCATTGTTGAAAGGGCCAAGCCTACATCAGGTGAGAAAGAAACATCATCACAACATGGGGCACCATTGCAGGATGAGGAACGAATTCATCTTGAAAATGATATGGTAGATTTATAAATCCATGAGGAGGAAAAAAAACTGAACAGATCATCATGGATAAGGAAACTTAGATTAGAGAGCTCAAAGACAATTTATCAAATGAAAAATTCTTGGTCTCATTCTTGCAACAAGAGAACATGCAGCTAAAGGTAAATCAGTTGCTCTTAAACAAGCCCAAAGAAGATTTGAGAAAGGATGATGCCAAAGGTAAGGTAGTTGTTGAGGTTGATGATTCATAGGATTAATAAGAATAGGTTAGAATAAGGATACCAAGGACAAGAGGCCTCAAGAAGGAACTTGAGAAACAAAAAGAAACATCTCCACCAAAAACTCAAATAACTGTTGATGAACTCATTCTGGCAGAAATTGAGAAATATGAGGAATATTGGCTTGATAGGGTTAATTTCCAATTGGAGAAGCTTCTCAAGAGGGAAAGCAGGGACAACCACTTACAAATACACATGGCCATGCGCTATTATATAAGTAACAAGGTCTCCCAAGTTAGAATCAAGCAAGTGAAAGAGAAGCTCAAGCAAACTCTAATGAGGAAAAAGGAGAAAGATAAGCTTGAATTTCTTGCTGAGGCATCCTTAATTACATGATACATCATCACCTGGCCTCATGGAACAATTTTGGGCAAATTTTGAAGAAATTTTGTGAAATTTAGCATTTTTTATGCTTTTGGCTTAATTCAGAAATCTCAGTACAGCCAAATGACAAAAAATTTGCATTTATGGATAGATAATAACTCATACATGTCACCTATCCACTTTTGGTTCCTTTTCTACAAATTGGTTGGGAGAAAATCCTCAAAAACAGGTCAAAAAGACACTTTCTGCCATCTTTCTAGACTAGGCAATGCGCTTTTGGGAGTAGTTTTGGGAGAATGACTTTTTATCTATTGTGGAATGTCCATTTTTCTTGCTTGAGGTGTATAATGACAACCAGACATCCTTTGATTTCCATTGGATCCTTCAGAGCTGGATTTGGAGCAGTGGAATGCCTCCAAAAGTCTCCTCCAAGGTTGGTGTTGCACTTTTGTCTTATGGCACTGCTCTTTTGCCTGTTAGTGCAAATTTCGACTTTTCTTCAGTAAAATATTAGTTTTATGATGTAATTTCTCTACTTTCATGTTTAATTGATGTAATAGAAGTTTAATGGTCATTTTAGAGTCATTTTGGCATAATTTTGGACCTCATTGATGAGGAGGAGGTCAGTCAAAGTCTATTTGAGGAGAGTTTGTTTAACCTCCTAGTCATTAGGGTTTTGTTGAGAAATTCATGTGAGATGTTCCTACACAGAGGGATTTGACCTGTGAGAGAGGGGAAGTTGTTTTTAATCTATATTTATGTGGTTTCCGTTCATTTTTATGGTTGAACATTAGAGAGTGGAAGTCCTGTAGCTTGTACTTCATCACTTTTTACAAGAAATCAAAGGACAGTTGCAGCTATTATTCAGGAATTATTTTGTTGTGAGTTTGTGATAATGTTTTCTCTCTATAATAGATTTATATGAATGATAAAATAGTATCCTTTCCATATGTTTACTGAACCTTTGATTTTTAACCTAGTTCCCCTATTTCACTCCTAATCCAGAAAAAAAATAATAATAATAATAAAAAATAAAAAATAAAAAATAAAAAATAAAAAAAATAAAAATAAAAATAAAATAAAAATAAAAATTAAAAAAAAAATAAAAAAATAAAAAATAAAAAAAATAAAAATAAAATAAAAATAAAAATAAAATAAAAATAAAAATAAAAAAATAAAAAAATAAAAAAATCCTAATACATTTCAAACCCTAGAGCTGAACTGTCTAGCTTAAAATCCATTCTTGTATCAGTCAAATCCTTGGTTGTGATTTTCATAGAGAGAGCCCTCTCTGGCTTGGTAGGGCTAGCTACCAAACTAAAATCTTGGTTTGAGGTTACCTCTATCGATATCCTTTGAGCCTTGGGACATTATGGAGGCTAACAGATTCTTCAAAACTTATGTGTCATTCTATGATAGGATTATCTTCAAAAATTTATTCCTTTAATGGTTCTTCTACCAATGGTTGTGATAATATGATTTTCTCTTCTACTTCTTCTTCCTCACTAGGTACTTCTAAATCCTCTTCTAAGAGTTGTTCACATGTTGAAGAAATAGATATGAATCCTTCAGTTGGGGATGTAGGTTCTTCAACTACAACTTTTGTAGATGAGGTTGGTGAATCCCTAGGTTGAATTTCAGACCTATGTACTTTAGGGAGTCTATGTCTACCTACTATGGATGGAATGCGAGTTTCAGTGGATGGTGTATCACTACGTGGTCTAGCAAGGGTGGTTGGTTATGTTGGTATTGAAATACGTCTTCTACCTCTACTTACATACTACCCCTAGAATCTTGTTCTCGATACATGCATCCTAAATTATTTTAATTATGCATCTAGTATGATATGCAAGCTAAAACCAAAAATAAAGTCCTATATATACTTCCCCGACAATGACACGAAAAATCTTGGGTAATTTGATTGTTGAGAAATTACTTCATTAAATTATCGACCATGGTTGGTGTACTTGTGAAGTGTATGTGCACAATATATGCTAGGATATTTATTTCTGATCAAAATATTAAATTCAAATTCAAATTGTAAATATAATATATTCAAGATTAATTATCATCAAGTTTCAATAAGACTTGTTCGATTTAAAATAAAATTGAAAGTAATCTATGCTACAATGAATTAAAAACTAATCTAAGAATAATAATTGGAAATCTATATTATTGAGTGAAATAAAAGGCTTATGCTATTGAAATAAATTGAAAAACTATTCTATTTGACAAAATTGAAAACTTATTCTATTAACCGAATTGAATTTTTTTCTAATTGATTAAAAATAAATCTATTCTACTTTGACTGAAAAATGAAACTATTTTAGGTACTTTGAAATCGATTCTATTCTAAGAACAAGTAAGGAAATATAACTAAAAAGTAGAACTAAAATGATCTTGAAAAACAATGATATAAATTGCAAGTCTTGACAGATTACTGGTGTGTGAAATTGTGATTAGAACCAATCTGAACATTTGTTGGCAATATGATGCAATGGGGCAACCTACTTGATGAAGTTGTCCTTAATGGAAACTGACTTGATGAAGTTGTCTTTGATAGCAACCTACTTGTTAATGATGTAAATCTGATGTATCTACAGAGCAGTTCAGAAGTAACAAAGAAAGAAATTCTAGTAAGTGCCAGAGTAATGATGAATAAGATATGTCACAAAGCATACGCGGGTTTGTAAAGTCAAAGTAGCGTATGTACGTGGAAAAGTACGTACCAAGTAGCGTATACCTATTTTCTCTCTAAATTTATAAAACCAGGCGACATTACCATGGTATTGGCCCACAGTATTGAGCGCTGGATTATCTATTTGATCCCGTCCAGGAATACCATCAGCGGTTGAGTGGTTTCGACTCATGGTATTGATAAAGGCTAAAACTATATAAGGAGAAGAGGATCATAGTGCAAGGCGTGCATAGGTCTGGGTTTTAATGAATACTTCACTCTGAAGTATATCTGCATGGAAGGGAAACATTTTATTGATTGATCTGAATTAATAATGCACCTATGAAGAAAATGATGAAGAGGGATCTCTAGATCTGAGATAACTATGTATTTTCTAGATCTGTTTAGATCTGTGATCTGGAGAATTTTTGCTGAAGTGAAGGGTAAGATCTAAGCTATTTATCTGTTCTGAAGAGTTGTGCAGCCCTGCAATGTTTGCAGATCTATACGCAGGTTCATGACAGAGAAAGCGCGTATATACGCGGGTTGGTTTCAGAAAAAGCGTGTATGGAATATGAAGTCAGTTCTGAAATATGTGCAGATGTATACGCAGGTTTGTCTCTGTGAAAGCGCGTATATACGCAGGTTCAGTGAAGTAAAAGCGCATATGTAATCTAGGTTTTTGCTGAAGTATGTGGAATGAAATGTCTGATATGTTCTGTTGTTTTACTGCTATCTGTCAATGATGTATTCATACAGATCTGGGTTGTTTGAATGTTGATTATGATGTTGATTATGTTGATTAAAGATCAAATTGTTGGCTGATTGGTTGATGATTCAATGAATGAATTGATGGGGTTATAAGTTTCATTTTGATGTATGTTGAGCTTAAATGTGTGGAGTGGGTCCAATCTGAAAATATGATGAAAAGTGGCCTACAAGGTATGTTGTGTGGAAGCTGTTGGATCCAATATGAAAATTGATGAAACATGGTCCGCAATGGTGCTGAGGGTCGAAACCTTCAGTGAGGGGTTGTAGCTCCCTTCCAATGGTAGCTGGTAAACGAGAGCAGGGGGCAGTAGCTCCCTTCCAGGAGAGGCTGGTAAAAGAGATCAGGGGGTTGGAGCTCCCTTCCAGTAGTGGCTGGAGAACGAGAGAAGGTTGCAGCCTTCTGCAGGTGGGTGCCTGCGTGGTGGTATGAGTCGGCGCCAGTAAAAATTGTAAGAAGTTTCCTTTATAATAAATATTGAAGACAGAGACGACAGCAGCGGTGGTTTTCTCCTGAATCGGGTTTCCACCTAAAATACTGGTGTTCATGTGTGTTGCTTATTTGTGATGGTTTATTCTGTTATTACTGCACATGCTTACTGCTTACTAAACATCTGATGAATGAATGATGCAATGATCTAAGTAAAGAATTAAATGCATAACAAGATCTATGTACATACGCAATTTTTCTTAAGGATATCTGCGTGTATACGTGAGTTGGGTTCATTAAAGTAGCGTATGGGTTTAAGAGAAAGAAAAAGTAAAAAAATTTCAGTCAGCTCTAAATACTGATTCACCCCCCCCCCCTCCCCCCTCTCAGTATTTTTCCCAACAATTGGTATCAGAGCAGGTCCTTCTGCAGAAGCTTGATCGCTTGAAGGAGATCCGTCGCAATGGGAAGTCATGAAGGAGTATTTTCTCTAAAGCCACCTCTATGCAATGGAAGTAATCTGTTATTCTGGAAGATATGAAAAAAAGCATATTTGCAAAGTCTTGGTGCAGAAGTATGGGCAATCGTGGAAGAAGGTTATGAGTATCCAGCAATTATTCCTACTGATGCAGCAGAAAGGAAGAAATATGAAATCAATGCCAAAGCAGTCAATGTTTTATTAGGAAGCATGTCTGAATCAGAATTTGTTAAAGTGATGCAGCTAAATTCAGCAAAAGAAATATGGGACAAAATCATTCTAAGCTATGAAGGAGATACAAAGGTAAAAAGTGCAAAACTCCGAACTCTCAGAATTGAATATGAAAATTTAAGGATGCATAGTGATGAGAGTATTTCCAGTTTCTTTTTACGTCTAGATGATATTGTATATCGTATGAGAAATTTGGGTGAAACCATAACCGATACTACTCTTGTTGAAAATGGCAACAAGAAACAGTGAAGGAGGCCTCCTGAAACATCTTTCCTGATCCTAGTTGGAAAGTGATCACCTAAACTAGGTGGGGACCACACATGTGATTTTTGTCGAAAAGTCTATTTTTAGACTATGTCTATTGTTAGACATATGGATCATGGACCGGGAGCTGCAGTATGCTATTCTTGGATGATTGGTCATGTTGGTAAAAAATAGATGGACCTCTATTTTTAGCATTTAGGTCGAAGTCTATTTTTAGACTGGCGGGCTAAAAATAGAACAGTCAAATATTATTTACCCTTAATAATATTTGGACTCTAAACTTCAGTTTACTCTCTTGAAGCACTTCAGTTTGACCCCCGGAGGTGGGGCATGCAGCTGCCAGAAGGATTTACGCTTTTCCTATGGGTTAGGTGAGCTAATGCATGGTTGAATTCAGTTAGAGCTCAAGTGGCGGAGTTCGGTGGAGTTGATGCGACAATTAATGGAGATGGTGTTCTGGTTAACTAGTTGAACTAGTTGTATTTAGTTTAACTGGCTAATACACTAGAGATGAGTTGTGTGAATTAAATATTATTTAATTCACAAATTATTAACTCATTATTGAACTAAAGAACACATCAGTTTAACTCAGTGCATGGATAGTTCAATGGCGACAAGTGAAAGAGATAGATGAAAGGGTTGAGTTAGCTATCAGTTGTGACATTAGTTGTGCATGAGATTTGCAATACACTTGGAGGAAATTACCAATGAAAATTGCGCAGTTGGAGCCAGTGAGATTCGAACTTGAATCTCTATTTAGACCAGCCTTGACTGCGCAATAGAGGCAGGGAAATTAGTGGGTGTGTTTTGAACTTGTGACTTGTTCAAAACCAAGCTAGTTTTTGTGTAGCTTTGGGAGATAGTACTGAGTACTTGTGAGGAGTTTGTACTATGTATTTTCTGCATGTTCTCTCCATCTAATATACATAATAGCTGAGGGGTTTTCAGCTATAAGCTTTCCCCATACATACTGTGTTAATGTGTGTGATGATTTGATGTGCGATCGCTTCTATTTTTTCCGCATGTGACAATTAATTGTAGAAGAGATTATGTGTTATGCATGCAATTCGAAATTGATGTGTGATCAGGTTAATATCCATTGAATAAGTGATTTATTCAGCAAATTTCTACAACTCTGGTGGAAAAAGTCTTAAGATCTTTGACTTCAAAATTTGAGTCAAAAGTATCAGCTATTGAAGAAAGGAAAGATCTACAAACTCTTACTATTGTTCAACTACATGGTATCCTGACTGCTTTTGAAATGAGAAAAGGAGGTCCCTCTCAAATCAGAGAATTTGCCTTTAAGGCATGTGCAAAAGGAAAAGAAAAGGAAGTTGTCAAGGAATCAAGTTATATATCAGAAGAAGAAGAAGCAAATTTTGTGAGAAGACTCCAACTAGGTACTGGAAGATTCAGAGGTAAGCTTCCCTTCAAGTTTTTTTCTTGTGGAAGAGTTGGTCATTATGCTGCTAAATGTCCTTATGAAGAAAATCATGATAAAGGGAAACAATTTGAAAAGGGAAAGAGTTATTATACAAATGAAGATAATGATGAAATGTCAAATGAGGATGAAGAAGATTCTGACCAAGATCTGCAAGTTCTCATGGCAAGGAAGCAAAAGAAGAAGGCTACTCAAAGAAAGGAGATACCTCAGAAAACATGTGCAGCAGAAAATGAAGAAGATGAAACAGGTATTGATTGTTGTTCTTGTGATTCACTTTCTTGTGCATGCAATGGTGAAGATAGTGAAAGTAATGTTATGGATCTAGAAGAAGTTCTCAAGATTAAAGTTGAAAATCAACAAAGATTATTTAATGAGAGAGAATATATCTACAAAGATATGATCTCTAGAATGAATGGACAGATAAACAAGTATCAAAGGTTGTACGATGAAGTAACCAATCACAGTGAAGGACTTGAAGCAGAAATCATCTCTCTGAAAGAAGATCTGGAAAAATCAAATAAGAAGAATGAAGAACTTCTACAAACATTTGAAGAACAAGAAAATGGGTTGAAAGAAGAGATTTTAAAATTGAATGATCAAGTAGAAGAATGAAGAAGGGTCGAAGAAAATATGAAGAAGCAATGCCAAAGATTGGAGGTTGAGGTAAACATTTTAAAAGGTAAATTAGAAGAAAAAGATAAACTCTTGAGGTTTCAAGATAGTACTAAGATTCTGGACAATATTCTTAGTAGTCAAAGGCCTCCTTCAGTTAAATTTGTTCTTGGTTTTCATGAAACCATTAAAGGAGAATCTAGTTCACAAGAAAGTGCTAAAGATTCAAAGGATATCAATTCAAAACCTGAAGTGTTGAAAGAAACAAAAGGTCAACCAACAATCATGAACTCTCAAAAGAAATCATTCCCTCCTTTGATCAATAATGTTGAATGCTTTAAATGTCATAATTATGGGCATGTTGTAGCCAATTGCAGAAGCAGATTGTTTCAGTCACAAACAAACAGATTCTACACAGAAAGGTACTCAGGTTTCTTTAAGGGGTATTATTTTTCATGCAGCAAGTATGGTCATAAAGCAGCTGATTGTAATAGAAGAAAGAATAGAAAAACACATTATGATCCTTATGCTTACTTTTCTGGTCACGCAAGATGTTATGCTTGTAACATGTATGGACATGTAGAAAAATAATGCAGGATGAATAGATCTGAGAAATTGGATAATTTCCAGCACACAATAAGAAATTTCAAGCAAAGTTGGAAAAAGAAGGAGGACCGATCAAAAACGTAGGGGATAATAATCCTACTGCAGTCTTCTACTTCTAAATATTACTTCTCATAATTACTGCAGGAGTGATGTGAGATGCATTATAGGGATTAGTCATTTATCATCACAGGGGGAGCAATAGATGGTGATTCCCATGGTTGGTTTGGTTATTCTAGTTACTTCTAACCGTGTATCTGATGGGAAGAAGACAGGTACAAGTGGTATAAGTTCAGGGGGAGATGGAATTGTGAAATTTTTCTGTATTTCACTTTCCATACGCGGGTTTCGTGAACTAAAGCCGCGTATACACGCGAGTTTAGTTGGAGACAGAAGTGTATGTTTTTCTGATAAGAAAAACAATGAGTCAAGCTCAAGGACAGGAGCACAGATTCAGGGGGAGCATTAGCCTTGCTGAGAGTAATGCATTGTTGGCATTATGATGGTTCTGAAATATGATCTCTCTCTTGAGGTCTTTTTGGTATTGAAAATTCATATTTGTAAAGGTTATGTTGAGATCTATGATGTAAATTGTTATATTCAGTCATGTAAGGACTTCTTCAAATTTGTAAACCCACTTGGTTGGGTAGTTGAGTCAAAATGTGTAAATCCACTTGGTTGGATCATTGATGTAAGTATGAGTCCTTGGTGATAGGAAAGTTCATAGAGTCATGTACTTCATTAAAAAAAAAAAAAAAAAAATGTTTGAAGATTCAGCGTGAACTCAGTTGGAGCATGGTAACTTCAGTACACATCAGATCTACAGAGCTCTTCTTTCTACAAGAGAATAAAAACCTTGTTTTGGTTTTGATCCGCCCTTTGCCCTTGATTTCAAAGGGGGAGAGTATCATGGTGTTTGAATAATGGTTATAATCAATGTATCTATCTGTTGTGGTGATCAAACACCATCATGGTTGCCATCAAGTCCAAAGGGGGAGATTGTTGGCAATATGATGCAATGTGTTGTCCTTGATGGCAACCTACTTGATGAAGTTGTCCTTGATGGAAACCGACTTGATGAAGTTGTCTTTGATAGCAACCTACTTTTTAATGATGTAAATCTGATGTATCTACAGAGCAGTTCAGAAGTAACAAAGAAATAAATTCCAGTAAATGCCAGAGTAATGATGAATAAGATATGTCACAAAGCATACGTGGGTTTGTAAAGTCAAAGTAGCGTATGTACGCGAAAAATTACATACCAAGTAGCGTATACCTATTAGCGCTCTAAATTTATAAAACCAGGGGACATTACCATGGTATTGGGCCACAGAATTGAGCGTTGGATTATCTATTTGATCCCTTCCAGGAATACCATCAGCGGTTGAGTGGTTTCAACTCATGGTATTGATAAAGGCTAAAAATATATAAGGAGAAGAGGATCATAGTGCAAGGCGTGCATAGGTCTGGGTTTTAATGAATACTTCACTCTGAAGTATATCTGCATGGAAGGGCAATAGTTTATTGATTGATCTGAATTAATAATGCACCTATGAAGAAAATGATGAAGAGGGATCTCTAGATCTGAGATGACTATGTATTTTCTAGATCTGTTTAGATCTGTGATCTGGCGAATCTTTGCTGAAGTGAAGGGTAAGATCTGAGCTATTTATCTGTTCTGAAGAGTTGTGCAGCCCTACAATGTTTATAGATCTATATGCAGGTTCGTGACAGAGAAAGCGCATATATACGCGGGTTGGTTTCAGAAAAAGAGCGTATGGAATATGAAGTCAGTTCTGAAATATGTGCAGATGTATACGCAGGTTTGTCTCTGTGAAAGCGTGTATATACGCAGGTTCAGTGAAGTAAAATCGCGTATGTAATCTAGGGTTTTGCTGAAGTATGTGGAATGAAATGTCTAATTTGTTCTACTATTTTACTGCTATCTGTCAATGATGTATTCATACAGATCTGGGTTGTTTGAATGTTGATTATGTTGCTGATTATGTTGATTAAAGATCAAGTTGTTGGTTGATTGCTTGATGATTCAATGAATGAATTGATGGGGTAATAAGTTTCATTTTGATGTATGTTGAGCTTAAATGTGTGGAGTGGGTCCAGTCTGAAAATCTGATGAAAAGTGGCCTACAAGGTATGTTGTGTGGAAGTTGTTGGATCCAGTATGAAAATTGATGAAACGTGGTCTGTAATGGTGTTGAGGGTCGAAGCCTTCAGTGAGGGGGTTGTAGCTCCCTTCCAGTGGTAGCTGGTAAACGAGAGCAGGGGGCAGTAGCTCCCTTCCAGGAGAGGCTGGTAAACGAGATCAGGGGGTTGGAGCTCCCTTCCAGTAGTGGCTGGAGAACGAGAGAAAGTTGCAGCCTTCTACAGGTGGGTGCCTACGTGCTGGTATGAGTCTGCGCCAGTACAAATTGTAAGAAGTTTTCTTTATAATAAATATTGAAGACAGAGACGACAGCAGCGGTGGTTTTATCCCGAATCGGGTTTCCACCTAAAATACTGGTGTTCATGTGTGTTTCTTATGTGTGATGGTTTATTCTGTTATTACTACACATGCTTACTGCTTACTAAACATCTGATGAATGAATGATGCAATGATCTAAGTAAAGAATTAAATGCATAACAAGATTTTTGTACATACACAAGTTTTCTTAAGGATATCCGCGTGTATAAGCGAGTTGGATTCATTAAAGTAGCGTATGTGTTGTGTAACCAGCTTCAAAAATAGAAGAAAAGAGATATCAACGCCTTAGAAATAAGCCACTTCGAGGGGGCAACCTCCAATACATTACATAAATGCAAAATTCTTGGATGATACAATTTACAAAACCTCCTTCCATATATATATGAGTCCATGGGGCCATAATGTAATCCTAGTGGGCCACAATGTAATCCTAGCCGACCTAACAATAATAATTTAAGGGCACAATAATAACAAAATGGGGGTTACAAGGGTACAATAATAACAATAAGGGGGTTACATTAACAACAATAAGGGACTATACTAGTAATATAGGACCTAACATGCCCCTCTCCTTCAAAAAAGTGTTGTCCTCAACGCTTGAGTAGCTCTGGGTGCTTCTGTATAAAATTCTCATCCTCCCATGTAGAATCTTCAGTGGGTAAGTTCTTCCACTTGATGAGATACTCTGAAATTGATCGATTCCGTAGCTGTCGAGTTCTTGTTTCCATGACCACTTCAGGTTCCAATATGATTTTTCCTTTCTCATCAAGTTCTGAAAATATTGTTTGAACTGGAAGATTTTCACCTATAACCTTCTTTAAGCATGAAACATGGAAAACTGGATGTACTCGCGAAGAAGCAGGAAGCTCCAATTTGTATGCCATAGTACCAATCTTTTGCAACACCTTGTAAGGACCATAGTACTTTGGCTATAATTTATTATCCTTCTTAGCTTGCTTGAGGGACATTTGTTTGTATGGTTGTAGCCGTAAAAATACCCAATCTCCTACATCAAAACTTCTCTCGCCGCGATGTTGATCTGCCTGTTGTTTCATTCGATTTTGTGCCAAATTCAGGTTATCCTTTAAGAGTTGGAGAACTTCTTGCTGATGCTCGATGTGATCTTCCACTGCTTGAACCTTCGAATTTTCCCTTAAAGATGATGTGATGGATGGTGGATGATATCCATAAAGTGCCATAAATGGGGTCATTTTTGCTGCAGTATGCAAGGAAGTGTTATACCACCATTCAGCAAGAGGTAACCACTTGACCCATTGTGTTTGTTTATCAGATACAAAACAACGAAGATATCCTTCCAAACATTTATTTACGATCTCAGTTTGACCATCAGATTGAGGATGATAAGATGAGCTATGAGCTAATGGAGTACCCAAACAAGAAAATAACTCCGTCCAAAAATTTCCAGTAAAAATGGGATCTCTGTCGCTCACAATAACCCTTGGGCTTCCATGTAGCTTTTGAATTCGGTCCATAAATGTAGTAGCAACTGTACTTGCTTTAAATGGATGAGATAATGCACAAAAGTGTGCATACTTGGTAAGTCTATCAACTACCACCATGATGACACTCTTTCCTTCGGACTTAGGTAAACCCGTGATAAAATCCATTGAAATCTCCTCCCAACGTTGACTTGGAATGGATAAAGGTTGTAGAAGTCCCGAGGTCTTAATTGTCTCCACTTTATTCTGCTGGAAAACCAAACATTCCGCCACAAACTTTTGAATATCAGATTTAAGGCCATCCCAAAAAAAATCTTTCTTCACCCTGTGGTAAGTTTTTAAAAATCCCGAGTGTCCTTCTAAAGGAGAAGTGTGCAATTCCAGAAATTTTTTTTGTTTCAGTTGGGAATTCTTACAAAGATATAAGCGATCTTTGTACCATAAGGAATCATTTTTCCAACTAAATGTATCAGATGTACTAGGATCTTGCTGCAAATTTTGAATGAGTGTCCATACATCTTTGTCCTTCTTCCATTCATTTCTTGCTTCGGTTATCCAATCTGGTTGGATAATAGAAATGGCACAAAGCAATGCTTCCACCTCTTCATTCTTTCTTGAGAGTGCATCTGCAACAACATTAAGCTTTCCTTTTTTCTAGATTATTTCAAAGTCATAACCCAACATCTTTGTGACCCATTTTTGCTGCTCTTCTGAAGATAGTCTTTGTTCCAAAAAGTGTTTAAGACTATCATGATCAGTTTTTACCTTCAAGTGTCTTCCCATTAGGTAAGTTCGCCATTTCTTTAGTGCATGCAGTATTGCTAACATTTCCTTCTCATAAATAGGTTTCTGTAAATACTTTCCTTTGATTCGACGACTTTCAAAAGCAATGGGTCTTCCTTCCTGCATTAAAACTGCACCAATTCCATTTCCTGAGGCATCACATTCCACAATAAAGGTTTTTGTGAAGTCTGGCGTAGCTAAGACCGTTGCTAGGCACATTGCCTCTTTAAGATGTTCAAAGGCCTTAGTTGCTTCAGGAGTCCATGAAAATGCATCTTTCTTCAATAATGTTGTTAGAGGTGCTGCTATTCTTCCATAATTCTTAACAAACTTGCGATAATAGCCTGTTAACCCGAGAAATCCTCGCAACTACTTTATCGTCTTAGGGACTTTCCATTCCTTAATGGCTTTAATTTTGTTAGGGTCTACTTTAACACCCTCGTGAGATATAATATGACCCAGATATTCCACCTCTTGTACTCCAAAGAAACATTTGGATGTTTTTGCATATAATTGTTTCTCCCGCAATAGTTTGAGCACCCTGTCAACATGTTCAACATGATCCTTCCAAGACCTGCTATAGATTAGTATATCATCAAAAAATACTAGCACAAATTTTCTAAGGAAGGGTTTGAAAATGGAATCATCAACCCTTGAAATGTAGAAGGTGCATTGGTAAGGCCAAAAGGCATGACCAAAAATTCATAATGACCCTCATGAGTTCGAAATGTTGTTTTTGGAATATCTTCAGCCTTCATTCTAATTTGATGATATCCTGAACGAAGATCCAACTTGGTAAAATAAATTGCTCCATGTAATTCATCCAATAATTCATCAATCATAGGAATGGGAAATTTATCTTTAATGGTGCGCTTATTGAGCTCCCTATAATCCGGACACATTCGCCATGATCCATCCTTCTTGTGTACCAATACTACAGGAGCAGAGAAAGAACTTTGACTAGGTTGAATTATACCCGCCTCTAACATTTCTGCAACCATACATTCAATTTCACTCTTTTGGAAGTAAGCATATCTATAAGGCCGGATGTTTGGAGGAAAACTTCCTGGAATCAAATGAATAGCATGATCATGATCACGAATAGGTGGGAGTCCTTTGGGAGTTTCAAACACCTTGGAATGATTGTCCAAGACTTGTTGGAGATCTGCAGAAATAGATGATTTTGATGTTGGAACTCCTAGTGAGCATAATTGTGCAATTACGCCTCGCTGTTCTTTCTTTAGAAGATTTGTCATGACATTAGAGCTTATTATCCTTCCTGGCTTCCCCGCAATACCCCGTAATTCGACTTCCTTTCCTTCCGAAAAAAATTTCAAGAAAAGTTCTTGAAAATTAAAAGCTACCGTCCCCAAAGATTGTAACCATTGTACTCCTAGTACAACATCAGCACCTCCCATAGGAATGGAAAGCATTGGACTAGTCAATACATATTCCCCCATGGTTAGCTTGATGTTATGGCATTTCCCAGAGCAATTTATAGTTCCTCCATTTGCAACCATCACTTGGCATTCTGGTGCTGGGTATAGGAAACAATTTAATTCCTTGGCTACCTTACAATGAATAAAATTATGGGTGCTACCCGAATCAATCAACACTATTACCTTTCTCTTCTTGATTTGTCCTTTTATCTTGAGAGTTTGAGGAGTGGTAATTCCTGCCAGTGCATTACACGATATGGTTGGATTCATTTCTTCCTCTTCTGGGGCTGGTTCCTAGTGTATATCCTCTTCTTGTTCATTTTCTTCTTCCTCTTCACAATCTATGTAAAATAATTCTTCTCAGCACACTTATGACCTTTAGTGTATTTGCTATCACAACTGTAGCAAAGCCCTTTTTCTCTTTTTTCTTCCAATTGTTGTGGTGTCAACCTTGTAGGTTGTGGAAATCTAGGCGTAGCAACATTTCCTACTTTATTGAATTGAGTGGTAGGCTTCCTTGTCGCCATAATTTTACATTCAACTTTTCTTGCCAACCCGAATGCCTTCTCCAATGAATCAGGTTCCAAAACGTGAACTTCATGTTGGATGTTATCCTTTAAAGTGCCTATGAAGATATCAATCATGTGTTCCTCTGGAATATCAGTTACCCTTATATTCAATTTTTGGAAGTCCTCAATGTGCTGCCCCACTAAACCCTTTTGTTTGAGATTTATCACTTGGCTAAAGAAGGTGTTTCTCTTTGTATCCTCATAATGTGCTATCATTTCCTCCGTAAAAATTGACCAAGTGACAATTTTTTTACGGGAGCAAAGCCATCGATACCATACAAATGTATTTTGTTCTAAATGTAAAGTTGCAATGCGTACCTTTTGTGTGTTTTGCACGTTATGGAGATAAAAACATTGCTCCATCTATAGTATCCATGTTACAGGATCCTTTCCATCAAACTTCCTCATATCCATTTTTGGAATATGGTGGTTCTTCCCGCCAACATTAGAGTTTATGAAATCACGATTAACATTTATTTTGTTCTCATCATGAGGTTCTTCTACTATATTTCTGCCATTAGGAATCATTTCTGGTTTTAAGCTTGTCATCAAGCCTTCCATGTATGCTTTTAGATCATTCTTTATGTTTTCCATGTTGTCTTTCATGTCATCCATCTTAGCTTCGATGCCCACTTCCATGCCATCCATCTTAGCTTCCATGCCATCCATCTTAGCTTCCACGCCTTTCTTCAAACCGTCCATCTTCACTTCCACGCCATCCATCTTAGCTTCCATGCCTTTCTTCAAACCGTCCATCTTCACTTCCACGCTTTTCTTCAAAACTTCCATTTCATTTTTTGTTGCTCTTTGCGAGAGTGAAATTTGTTGCACTTGCTCGTGTAATTTTGATAGATCATGTTGCAATTCTTCATCTTCATGAGTCATGGTAGAGCCTTCTGAAGGCTTAATGGGTGTTGAATTCTTTTTAGGCACCATTTTAGAATCCAATATTGATACCTATTCTACAATATTCCCTTGCAATCAATTCAACTTGATTCTTCAAACAAGACTTATGCAATTCGGAAAAAAATACACACCTTTTACTTGCTTTGAGGAGCTCGATATTGAAATTGTATTATCTATGTGATTGCAGATCTTCAATATCTGAAATTCAGCACTAAAGTATCCCTCTAAATTCTCTTTTGAATGCCATAGGTCTGACCTGATTTGGATTCTCCAAGACAAAGTTGTGTCCAATCTCCCACAATGACCTAATTATGGACTGGTTCAGTAGAGCGAACTTGTACGACTTGCCACGTGTCACTGTTTCATCCTTTGTCACTGAAATTGATAGCCAAGAAACTAAAGTTTGTGCAATGTTAGACCATTTTATGGCACTCCAACCGATGCCCAGAGAGAGAGTTATTGAACTTTTCCGACGATCACCTCTTTGAGATGCAATTCAGGAGCCCGGAAAGCACTACTCACAGATCATATCTCCAAAAATGCTGTAAACCCAAGCTCTGAAATTTTTTGACGAATCTCTCAGATTTCAGCTTCGCACCATACGAATTTCAGATTCGAACCTTCGTAGAAAGCAGTTATAGCTATTATTGGCGCCAATGGAAGACCTGCTTTAGGAACCCTGGGTGCCCACCTAACTTCCACAGATCATATCTCTGAAAATATTGCGAACCAAGCTCTAAAATTTTTGGACAATATTCCTCAGGATTTCGGCTTCACACCCTAAAAATTTCAGCTTCTAAAACTTTGTAGAAAAAAATTTATAGCTAAAATTCCACGATGACCTGTTTGGAGCAGCGAAACCCTAGAATCCAAAGCCTCTGATACCAAATGTTGTGTAACCAGCTCCAAAAATAGAAGAAAGAGATATCAATGCCTTAGAAATGAGCCACTTCGAGGGGGAAACCTCCAATACATTACATAAATGAACAATTCTTGGATGATACAATTTACAAAACCTCCTTTCTATATATAGGAGTTCATGGGGCCATAATGTAATCCTAGTGGGCCACAATGTAATCCTAGCCGACCTAACAATAATAATTTAAGGGCACAATAATAACAAAATGGGGGTTACAAGGGTACAATAATAATAATAAGGGGGTTACACTAACAAAAATAAGGGACTATACTAGTAATATAGGGACCTAACAGTATGGGTTTAAGAGAAAGAAAAAGTAAAAAGCTTTCAGTCAGCTCTAAATACTGATTCACCCCCCCCCCCCCTCTCAATATTTTTCCCAACAACATTAAATTTTAAATCTGAGATTAAGCATAGAATTCAGATAAGAAATATGATAAGATAAATGTTTTTTGTATTTTGAGTTTAATGATGAGCGCTCATCCTGCGTGAACAAGATAATGATGAGTAAACTAGAATTGAGAACAAAGCATTAATAAATCATGGAATATCTCACTACTCTCAAACCAAATCAAAATAATTTCTAAGAAAGTAATGAAATTAAACAACTATAATAGCTTACAACTCTTCGGGGGGGCTCTTGTTGACCGCAAAAAAGGAATAATTCAAATAAACCAATCAATGACCAACGCATATGTGAAAAACATAGCATTTCATTCACTAGAAATTAAATCTCAAAGAGTCACAAACATTACAAAGCTTAAAACTTGATTGTATTTGTTTCATATCGAAGCAATTTATACTAATTTAAACCAAAAATTTCTAGGAAAATAGCGCTGAGAGGAAAGTTCCTCAATCGACACCTAGGTTTCCTTATTAAAACAAAAGGTCTATTCTTCATGATTTGCTATGAGAAGAGAAAATGATGAATATTCTTGTTAACACATCTTCGAATTCAAATCTCGAACCTCGCTCTCTTGATTCAACACTCGCCTGATGATAACAATGTCTAGTTGGGAACTCTACATGAGAATAGTCTTATTATAACCAGATTTGACTTTTACTTTGACTAGCTAGATTCTCGAGCACTACGATATTCTAGGTAAGCAAGATAGGTGGATATCCTTGTACTATACATTTGGCATTTATCCATGTCTCTTGTTCATTTTCAAATTCTTGGTAACCAAACTAACCATAGACTTGGCTACATAAATTTTGATTAACTATGAAAAATGTACAATTTGGTATCCATAGCAATATTTCAACCAATTTAAAAAGGAAATAAAAAATTACGAGTTATGAATGAATGATACCTTATATTATACTTGAGGATGACCTGGATGACTTAATAGCTTGTAAATATAGAAAACAAGCATATATAGAATAAGTGAAAAGAAAGGGAAGATGGTGTCAAAATGAGGACAATTCAGGGATCCAACAATGTGTACAAGAAAAAAAAGGCCACTAGGTGCTTGTCGGGTTTGGTGACCGCCCCAGTTTATGTAAATTAAAGAGAAATGCAAAGATAAGTATCAATATTTCATTGATTTTTATTAATATCCAAATTATGAACATGAATTGATATTTTGATTGATGATAGTTGACTTATGAGCTAATTTGACTTGCTCTGATAGGAAGCAAAATAAACTGCAAGGTTAACCTCATGACTAAGTTATTAAAGAGTTATGATTTAAGTAATTTCAATTTCCTTATGATGAAACTCGTCGATATTTATGTGCTATGATATAGGAAGGCATGGAATTTCCCAAGTTGGGTGGATGGAATTGGTTGCAAGGTAAATACAAACTAATTGAATATATTAGATTGTGCAATGGCACCCTAATTGAAGATTCGAGAACAAGTCCATTATGGGAAAATAAAATTCAATGGTGTCTACATATTTCCATGAAGCATGCCAAGACTAGTATAAAGGTGTTCAGGAAGGGACTTTAATTGGTTATGAGATCCTTTCAATGCGAGGAAGCCTTACTAAGGAATGGATAACCCAAGTGACTAAGAAGCAAAGAAGGGGGTGCCTGGAATTGGAAAGTGAGTGAATACACGAAAGGGGCATTAGATCTCCCAAGGGAGTGGGAAGCAGAGAAGGGGATGCCTGAAAATGATATTGGTTTTCTTAAAAGGGTCATGATCATGGATGATTGGAGTATAAATCACATTAAGGGTGTTTCAGGAATCAATGGGTCAGGAAATATTCTTTGAAGGAGCAAGGAGTACAAGGATAATACCACTAGATATTGGAGGCAGGAAGAACTCTAGATAAAAGGAACAAATACAAGTTGAATTAGGTGCATCAAAAGCACCAAAATACTAAAAAATGGCCATTAGGAAATGGATGAGAAAATGCAGGTGGAAAACCCTTTCTGTTTTGTTGAATAAGTGGATCTAACAGCTAGGTATAAATTATATTTTTGTTTGTTTATTTTCTGATAAGAACATTGAGGATGGTGTTCCCTTTAAGGGGGTGGGGATTGTGACACCCTTGGTATGTTTTCCACGAGATTTTTATAAGGTAAAAATACTCTAAATTATGAATAAGTATATATAATTTTATGTAATGGCCTAAAGAGTCGGACCACATATCCATTATCTAAGAGGGAAGAGGAAAGATAAACCTAGGTGGGGTTAGCTGGCATCATCAATTATTTTTATGGTGCAAATAAAAAGTAAAATAAGAGGAATATTCCAAGAGGAACATGAAGAGGTACCCTGGAGAAAATATAAAAAGGAATTTTCACAAAAATATTAGGGTTGGATTTTCTTCTTAAGAAAGAACATGAGAATTGCAAGAGAAATATGCAAAGTAGAGGGAATGAAATTCCTTGGGAATATAAATTGTAGCATGGAGGAGCTCAAGAAATTCTGAGGAAAATGAGAATGAGTCGTTGCCAATAAGTGACTGAGAAACCACTCAAGGTGCTTGCTAAAGAGATGATAAAACACCCAATTTAATAAGTAATCCTTGACCTCCTTGAGTTGAGTATGACCTCCTGCTGAAACTACCTAATAAATACCTATTAGATCGTGGTTCTAGCTTGCGAGTGACTGTTGTAAGCCATTTTGGCTACATTAGGTCTATGGTTGGGTGGAAAATTGAAGTTCCGCCTCCAATTTGGCCATTGGATTTAATGTAATTGCATGTATTTAGCTGAGAGCTATGGAATTAAATAATTTTTATCGGTGGAATTGATATGTAATTTTGAATTATGTTTTTTTCTGTCTAATGTTGGTGCATGAAATTATTGAATGAAATTCATGAATGCTTATGGTGATTTTATGAATTTTTATTATATCTCTATGAGCTAAATTCATGAAGTCTTCTATTTACTATTTATGGAGTACATTATGATTTTAATGATTGGTAAATGGCTCTAAATCACAGTGTTGAATTCCCTCTTTCTTGTGTATAAATGAGATTTTGATTCCTTGATTATTTTCCTAAGGAATGGGTTTATTCCCATGTCTTTTCTAAGAATGCAGTCTAGTCTAAATACATGTGCATGGAAGAAGAACAATCAATGCTAAAATGAAATTGAATGCCTAAATTAATTTGGTTTGGACATCAAGCCTTATTTTGAAATATATAAGCTCAATAGGGATAATCCTATTCTATATATATATATATATATATATATATATATATATACCCTACTAGTTTGGCTTGTGGGTAGATCCCTTCAGGTTGATATTCCTAGATTTTCCCATGGATGTAGTGGCCACCGAGTGTCCGTGAACCACACATTAAAAAAAGCAGAGGCCGAGAATGACCGAAGCAATGTAAAAGACTAGGATGGATAACACAAGGCACACACACATATATATAAATATATATGTGCATACACTTAGGTGTAAACCATTATACTCAATGATTGAATGTCGGGGTGAGTCTATCTAAAGCTCAGAAGAGATAGCTTGACAGAGTTGTAAACATAATCGCATATGTTATGGCTTTGGATGCATCAAGCAAAGGCTCTGAATGTACTCTGTTAAAAGCATTGAATTTTCAAACATATGAGAGTCGAAATCCTAAGCTTAGAGTAAATTAGGCTTGAACCTTGCACATTCATGTTTATGGGTGCCATGACCATAGGCAAAAGTGATATAGGTTAAGAAATGTAGCACCATAATATGAACCTAAAATTTATTCCTTGGTGGTATCTCGTGGTGTTAGGTACAAAATCCTTGGGATTTTAATTCTAGTAGGTTTTGGTACCGTCAGGCCTGTTGACAGTGAAACCTCAGTTGAAGCTCCACCATTTATTAGTAAGAACACTCACCACCATTGGATGGACCCTAGATAAATTTCCCTAGATATTCTGAAGAGAGGAAGGATGGGAACTCTAGGGATTCAAACCTTGGGACGACATGGAACAATCAAGTTGGTTAACAAGATTTCAACGTATTAGGGCAAAGAAATTTAATATCAATCATAACATGAAATTTCATTTTGATAAGGAGCACAGGGTTCATTAAAACCCATGGACAACTTGACAAGTGGTCTCAGAGTGACTTGGAAATCTAAGAGGCAGGACACATGTCATATGGTTTTAGGGTTTTTGTGGGGCCAAGTGGTTTGTAGATGAGTGACAACTAAGACCCTTGGAATGGAGCCACATGGAGGGTGTGACATCACCCTAGACACTAGAACCCAAAAGTTTCGAGAGATGGAAAATTTTGGGATCGACCAATTTTAAAATTGGATTTATGGTCAAGAGTTGCTTTAACTTATCAAAACCATCTTTACACTTTTGACTCCACTCAAACTTCATTCCTTTCTTCTGTAAATAATTAATTGGATATGCAAGCTTGGAAAATCCTTCAATAAATCTCCCATAGTAGCTTGTAATTCCTATAAAGGATATGATTTCCTCTACATTTTTAGGTACCAGTGTTTTCTGGATCAACAACAATTCCTTCTTCTGATACTAGATGTCCCAGATAATGAACTTGTTTCTAGTAAAATGAACACTTGTTGAATTTAACATATAATTCATTATCTATAATAGTTTTAAGGACCATTTGCAAATATTAGTCATGTCATTCTTTATTCTTCAAGTATATCATAATATCTTTTATAAAGATGATGCAGGTGCATAGGCCAAGCACAAATTTTGAATAAGGTTGGACAAGAGCTTACCAATGTGATGAGATGGTCACATGGTAATGCTGGGAAAACTTTTAAATGTTAAGAGATTCTAAATATGTAATTTAGGAGTATATTTTTATTTTACTCATCTTGAGAAGTTATTTTCTATTGTAAAAGAAAAAAAAATAGTTTTCAGTTTCCCTCATTTTGTGGAGAATGGGAAAAGATTCACATTTTTGTGACTCTTGGTTGTCATAGTGAGTTTATTTTTGGAAACAATAAGAAAATAGTGTTTGGGAAGTTCCTGAGGTGAGGAGGAGAAGATCATGGAAGGAGAAGAGAGAGGGAGAGAAGAGAATAACTCGTTGTTTCTCTATGTACCTACAGTTCTGAAGTTTGCAGACGTCTATACTCTCCAATCTATGTGAACTGGAAGGTTTTTTTGTGTGAATGACGTAATAAAAAACAATTTGGGGTTATAAGTTGTGTGATGGTTAAATGAATCGAATCTCTATGGTTACACTGAATCAATTTATATTATTAACTATTATTAATTCATAATTTATTCATGTGCATTTGGTCATTTTGAGACCCTGTAATTTGTTTTGATTTATTTACAGTAAGAGTTGGTACATTGTGGCTTCAACTGATGTGTGATTGTTCATTTATCTTTTGTACTTTTTTGTAATGGTTCCAAAATCTAGTGGAGGAATGTTTATTTTGTTTTGGAAGTGAATGCGTGGTTTTCCAATTATTTGAATGTTGTTACAGCTGCAAACAGAGTACTCTATTTTGAATAGATTCAAAACCCGTTTTTGTTTGGTTCCCTGATTGTTAAGTTCTAGTTAGCATTGCAAATATCAGTAAAGAAAAGAAAGGAAAATAATTATTGTGTTGAGGAGCAAGTCAGGTGGCATGGAGAGTCAATTTGGAAAAGAGTCGGGTTATTTCATCTTCCCCAAAATTTTTGTACAAAAATTTAACCATGCTCTATGAAAGTATCTTGTAGCGAACTGTGCTACGAAATCATTCAAATTGAAATCCCATTTTGGCCTAACATATGTGGTAAATAGATTGGTGATATTGGGGATGGTTTGAATTTCATTCCATCAAGTGGTATATGAACCCAAAAATCTCTTTGGCTTGAAAACTCTCAAAGGAGGAATATAAATATTTTAAAGAAGACAATTCTGCACCAAAACATGTATGGCATGATTCTAATCTTGAAACAGAGGATGTGAACATGAATTTGATTTTCCTATGAAGTTTTTTTGTGAAAATATTGTTATGGAGTTTTTTGAAAGAGATTGAAATAGAGTAGATAATGGAAATCTAAAAGAAAGCAAGACAATAAAGTTCAGAGTTCGCACCAGAAGCATGGATCATAATCATAATTGGAAATATGATTAAGGTAAATTTTGTTTTTTTCAATTTGTGATAAATTTTGAAATTGACAAGTGCATGGTTGAAGTCGTGAAGTTTGAAGGAAACAAATAAATTTTATGAAAATAAATCTACATTGAGAGGATGTAGATCATATTTGTTTTGAAGATAGACATGAAAACAAAAAGTTCTGAGTTGAAGGACATTAGAATAATGTAACCTTGAAGGCAAAGTCATCAAGAGAAGCTATAACAATAACATATGTTCAAACAAAGATTTGGAAAATGAGTTGATGACTGTAGCGAAGAAAAAACAGAGTTCTTGATGAATATGGAAAACAACATTGTAGCAGAGAGAGTGGACAAGCAATTTTCTCAAAGGAGAATGGTGAGTAGTTGAACGTAGAAGGCAGAAGAGAAGGGAGTGCTCAAATGAATATTCCAGAGGAAGGAGTTAGCAGAAATACCAGGAGAAGACTAGGCATGGAAGACCTTAGTATGGTATTTAGAAAAAGGTTGATGGAGTCATCTTGTTGCAGTGGCTCGTTTGCAGCTCAAAGTGAGAAGGGAGAAATTCATAGAAGAAGGATATTTGTGACTACTAATGATCATAATTAAGTTTCTAAGGTAATCCATAGGAAATCAATTTGTGAAGTAGCTAAAATCAAATTACGACTAGAGATTTTGAGAGAATTTCTATAGAAAGATGAGGAAGACTAGGGTTATAGATGGACTCTCTAGAAGAGAGTTAAATGGAATTTATTGCAGGTGAAGCTGATACAAAGATCAAATTCTCAGTTGATGAAGAAAATAAAGGAGTTTGAACAGACGTTCAATTCTCATTTTGGAAGAGAAATGGAGAAACAACAAAGGAAAATTGTTGAAGATATTATTTGTGAATTATAACAAGGATTAGTTCTTGGAGAGAGTGATGAAGAAGATGTTGATGAGGGACTCATTGAGAGTCTCACAAATTATTTAGAGAATGAATATCAAAATGAAGAAATGGTGCAAGAAGAATCAAATGAGGTTAAAAGGCCTTTTGATTTTGAAACTGGAAAACTATGTGCATTTTCAGGTCGCACAAGTCAGAAGAAACACAACCAGTGAAGATTGTCACAAGGATGAAGGAGAATGAAAAAAATTTTATTTTTGGTCCAAAGGCTATGTGTATGATGTTGGACATGGGATCCCCTCGAAGAAAGTAGTAGAGAAAGAACCGCAGATCGAGGAGAAGAGCGCACAACACGAAGTCCATTTTGAGTCTTAGGGACTTTGGAGTGGGTCAAAGACCCTTATTATGTAATGTAATAGGAATATTTTGTGAACGTTGAACTCCACCCATGGTTTTGGACCATGGTATTGTAAATGAAAAATATATATAAGGAGTCTAGATATAAGTCATAGGCAGAGAGGTTTTTGAAAGATATATCTAATGAAATGCATTTGGATGTAAGATTGTTTTAAGTTAGAGTCTGTATTTTGGGTTAGGGGAAAGGCTCCTGCAAATGGGTGTGTGGGGACCTTAGGAATTTTGCAGCTGTGTGTGCAAACCCCTGCAACTCAATGCGCATGGTGAAAGTGAATGTGTGAGAAATATTTGAATATGAATGAAAGACCTTTGAAGATAGATCTGAGTTTCTTTTGATGTGTTTTATTTTACTATTGTTTATGTTTATCTATGCTAAGTGAGGGTTCTGATCTGCAATTTCATAGCAAAGTCTAGTTTGTGATTATTTATGTTGTGTTATGTATGATTAAGCAAGACCGCATAGTTGGGTAGTAAGTTCAATAGATGCGTTGAACAACACTTGAATAATTAGTAGATCAGACTTGCGAAGCTCTCTAAAGGAAGAAAATACCTAAAGCCATAGTACATTGTCCCTCTGGATGCAAAAACCGGTTCTAGCATCCCCCTATATTACCGCGGGTGAGACTTCGGTCTGCAATAGAAGATCGTTGTCGAAAGGGCATGTAATAGTGGGTTTTGTTGGTTTGCGCAGCCACATTTGAACCTAATTCTAGGCCCCATCAAGCCAACAAATGGTTCCATTGCCGAGACTAGGTTCTGACTGAGGGATAGTTGGATGTGGAATCTGTCTAAGCAAGAGATTGAAGATTGGGTAGATCTAAAAGAAAGCGAGTTTGTTGTGAAATAAAGCATAAGTCTGTGCATCTCTACTGAACATTGGTTACAAAATTATATATATACATATTAGTACGATATCTTTTTCGCATTGTTTTCTAGCGAGTTGTACGAGTGGATATCAAGACTAGCTGCACAAACGGGTTATTTCAATAAAAATGACTGCGTGGACCCCAGATTTGATTGAAAAGCTAAAAATTACTCATAACGAGATCATGAGGGTTGTTGATTATTGGATCTATAATATCCTTGGAGGGTTTATTACTGATTTCATGATCGAGACTTTTGCGTCTTATAGCGAAGTAGAGTGCAAGTTCGTCAACGGCCCTAGAGGTAAGTACCTGAATTCACTGAAGTTCTGGATTAAAATTCTATTGTGTGAAAAAGATATCTTATAGATGCACTCAAATTGATTTTTGAAGAAAGAGAACCTGGTGATATGCGGAGCAGTAAAATATTCCGAACAAATTGGGGTACTTACATTGAAACTGAATATCGTCCGTTGTTTGGGTTTGAATAAGGAGAAAGCAACACCACTACCCCTAGAAGTCTGTCCCTGAGATCTGAAAGTCAGCAAAGAACTGTGAATATTCCCCAGCCTTCCACCCCCATCATCATCCCATCACATTCCCTTCCTCCACTTACACCTCCACCTCCCCCGTTCACCATGGCCCAACCCCAAAATATTCCTATGTTCAAGGGATCGGATGATCCAGAATAATTTTGGTTTGTTGCAGAAGCAATATGGACTTCGCATAATATTACAGATGAAAACATGAAGAAAACGCAGTTGATTACAACATTTCAATATAGATCATTGTCCTGGTACATGAAATATGTTACGACGAATGCAAATGCTACATTGGCTGAGACAAAGACTGCGCTGAATGTTGAATTCAAGAAACCAAAGTCGCAGTCCCAGTGTATCACAGAAATCAAAGATTAAGAAGTTGGCTACTGAGACCGTGTGGGAGGTATATCAAAGATTTAAGACACTGTTGAGCCAAATTAGCTTCAATATTCCAGATGAACAACATAGAGAATGGTTCATTTTTGTGATGTTTCCTCATCTCACATTTCCATTGTCACAACAGAATATTGAAACTCAGGCTGAAGCGCTAGAGATCGCGATGAAGCTTGAAGCTTTTCCAATAGCTAATACAAGCACAGGAGTGCAACTAATTCTTACTTAGTTGGAAATCTTGCACATGGAGCTCCAGGATTTAAATAAGGGAAAGGAGTTTAGATCTGATATAAGGTCGGAAGTCTAGTGTATCAAGTGAAAAGTAGAGGGTCGCTATAAAGAGCAGTGCCTTGTTTATAGAGACTATTTTGGAACTAGAACGTCAATTCCATTGAAGCCTGGATTGAGTGTTGGGAAAAGTGTAGGACACCATCTATGGTGTAGGATATGTGAAGTTGAAAGCCAAAATTCCACGAACTATTGTCACCTGCTGCAAAATTTTGTCAGGTCGCTGAAGCAATTATTCTGCAATTTCTGCAGTTCAGTGGAACACGATGAACAACATTGTAAGAGCTATGATCTTATGATGCAAAACAATCATGGTATGTATAGAATGTAGGTAGAATTTTGGGAAGCTTCGGATTCACCGACTACGCGAGGAGGTTTCCTAGGCCAAGGGCATGGCTGAGGAGGAGGCACTGGTCGTGGATGAGGGTAGATCATATATTACAACCAGGACATTTTTCCAAGGATTGTCAGAATCCTACTGCAACTTTATGTAAGTATTGTCAAGAATTTGGTCATGAAATCAAAGATTGTCCCATTTTGTTAGCTAAAATGCAAGAGAAGTGCAACGAGTAGTCAGATTAGAATATACAAATGATGAGTGTTGAACCGCGCTAGGAATATCCTAACGTCAACATAGTAATGCATGGTGGCATGAATACCAGAGGAAACCACACGGAAGAAAAGAGGACTATGACGGAGACATGCGTAAGGAAATCTGAAGATAAGAATGTTGGATTTAATGTGAAGCATGAGAAAGAGACATCCATGGAAGAAAAGAAGACATTTATGACTCCTAAAGCTTCAATATCAACCGCGCAGAGACAACTAATTCCATTGAGGAATAAGCCTGAGGAGAATAATGAAGTAAAGGAATTTTATCAGTTTATCTTGGAATCCTTCTACATATGTGTGTAAAATTACTAAGGGACTAGAAGGCCGTAGAAGGGTTAAAAGAGATGATAGATAATTGTGCTGGAAAGGAAACACTACAACTGGAACAATGCACATTAAATAAAGTGTACAAGAACAAGACATGTGGTTGACTGCAAAGATCGGAGACTATTTAATGGATCAAGTCATTCTAGATCTAGGATCATATGCCAATGTTTTGCCAAAACAGACATGGGAACGAATGGGAAGGCCTAAGTTGCAATGGCCACCAATTCAGCTAAGGATGGAAAATCAACAAAATATCATTCCCATGGGGTGATTGTAGGGAATCCACATAGATATTGATGGTGTACGCATATTGGTCGAATTTGAATTCATCGATATCGTTGATGATAGTAATCCTTATCCTGCGTTGATGGGATTTGACTGGGCTTACGACATGGATGCTTCAACCTGAATAATAGGAAAATGGTGTTTGAAAAGGATGTCACCCAAGTTGTTGTGCCATTAGATCCTTCTAAAGGTGCGTGTTATACAAAGCCTCTCCAACATGAGTATGGGAATATTGAGATTGACCAGATCTATAATCTTATTACGTAGGAAGAATACTGGATTAATCCCACCACGGATGGTAGAATATGTTGGGAGTGTGATAGTTCGTGTGTTTCAGATTTCGATGAAGAGTTGGAGCATTGGAAGAATCTCTTGCATGAAGTAACTACTAACGATGTAATAGAATTACTAAATCTCTATGTTGTGTTCGATCAAATGCACGACTTGCATTTTTATGATGGAATGAGGAACCTTGTCTTGTTTATAGAAGAATTTGAGCAAAAGGTGCATGAGGACCAAAGATACAAAGCTTTGGACTTCTCATTCAGGTCTACTCCAGCCTGACGTTAGGGTAGGCACAGAGAAATTTAGGAGGATGGAAGGAGTTTTGCAAATTGATAAGGATGAGGTTTGGTCATGTCAATATGAAAATCGCAAAGAAGTATGACGGTCAGAAAGATCCTTGCGAGAATTTAAGTATGACGGTCAGAAAGATCCTTGCGAGAATTTATGTTGTTGGACCCCTGCTTGGGAAACTGAACCTTAACCATAGTGGGTGCACATGTTCTTTCACTCCTTGGATACGATACCTCATCAGTGGTATCTTGAAAAATATTTGTGCCAAGGCACTACGGATTGGGATGAGATGATGGAAGGATTATTGTTAACTTATATCTTTGATGATGGTTGGGAGTGTATTAATGAGGCCCTTCAAAAATTTAAAGAAAGAGTATTCTAAATTACCAAGGAGCCAAGGATGTTGGTACATCCTAATTGGGATGCACAGCTAGAACAAGCCCGTGAGTGTTACAATTTGACCGCAGAAGAAGGTGAGTGATGCCAAGATGTTGGGTTAAACAAATCCTAGCATATATAAAAACTCGTGTGCTTTCTTCTCCTTTAAAAATCTTATTTAATTCTTCATAAAAAAACACATTTGATTTAGCTCAAGTATACATAACGGAAAGAGAGCTTATATAAACAAAAATATTGATATATAATAATATAAGAAACTCCAAATTCAAAACATCTGGCCAAATATTACAATGGAGGCCTCTCGGCTCTTGGCCCTTTGCAAAACTCTCAATCCATTTCTCTCGCTCTCTGTATTCCTCACCTCTCCTCACTTCTCTCTGTGTCCTTTCACACTCTCACAAGTTACATATTTATACATAAATATGAATTTATTCCACTCCATAATTTCCTCCACACAAATCTCAACTTAAAATCTAAATTAGATTTATAATTTTTTGGACTCAACTAAGTCTCGTTTATGGAATTCCTCATCCCTAGATTATCTACCTAATTCACTCCACTCATATCCTTAATTATTTAAGGAATATTTATAATAATCCTCACATTTATAATTTCTCTCCTAATTTATTAAAAATGAGAAAATTAATTAATAAAATAATTAAAATACCTCACCCCCTTTAATTACACAACTGAATAATGAAAATTTAACTTGATGCTCCTGCATCAGACTCCCCATGTATAGAAGTTTCCATAGACTCTTGTCTATGAGGTCCGTCACTTTTCTGTAACAATGCGACAGCCACAAGTCCTGATGACTTGCTCCCTCCAGGATTCCAAACTCTGTTTTGTTGCTGGTCCTTCAAAGTATCAACTCGATTTGGTAACACATCGCTCACTCTGTCGATCAGATTCCATCAGCTTCTCCAACGCTTTCTTACGCCAATTCCTCGGAGAAATTCCTTTTGGTCGAACTCTTTCGTCTCCAATTGAGTTGAACACTCAACTTTCTGCAATGAAAAATAATCAAGAACTCCTTATTGATTACACCCATAGTCTTTGATTGTTTTAATAGCAACAACTTTCTCGTCCAGTTCTATCCCTGCATTCACCAACAAAATGTTAGTTTTAAAAAGATAAGACCTTTCAGTATCTTTTGATGCTTTAGGCATCAATCTCCCATCATCGACCTTCTGGACTTCAATAGATTATGTTTCGAACTGATGGCTACTTCCATCTTCATCCTGCTGATTCAATATTTCTGTCTCCTTTATGTCTCTACGGACATAACTTTCTTGCTGCTCCTGATCTTTCATCCCAATGCCAAATAATTTCTGCTCAATTTCTCTGATTTCAACATCATATATGTTAATGTCATTTTTTGTACCTACATTTACATTATTATCTGAAAATTTATAACATTCATTCAACTCTATAAATGTTAAAAACATTTCATCCATATCACACATAGTAACTGTAATTCCTTCCGGATCAGGTTTTGCAAGTTTTACTTCTCTCTCGGGTTCCTTAAGCCATTGTTCCAAGAAATCGATTTCCATATGAAATATTTCCAGTACTTTATCACGACCATCATTCCCAGCTTCATTCTTCTTCTGGAAATATTCCTCAGTTGTCATGGTTTCTATTCCATCACATTGTAAAATTTTGTCAGCAAATTCATCAAACAAATACATTTGTTTACCTCCTTGGAATATGTCTTTGGCATTTCTACTATGCTCCTGCTCCATAACAGTTTCAACTTGCGGTCTCACACCAAACAAGACTTGATTTATGATTTCTTCCTGCTGCAACAAATCAGTACCTTTTTCTTCTGAAAGGAATTTTCCATCACACTTCTCCTTAAGAGTTTCGTTCATCTCCGTGACAGTTCCATCAGACTGCTCACCCTCTTTCGCACATCTTGCAAACATACATAAACTGTGAGATTTAAAAATGCAAGGCTTCATAGCCTCATCTGCTACTATTATCAACACATCTTCAAATTCTGCTGAACTATCCCAATAGTTCATGAGATCTTCCTCATTGATCTCTTCACCCAGAATTTCACCCTGTTCTGGGCCACAAATGGAAACATCCATTTTTAACTCAGCCTCTCTAAGTTCTTCACACCTCAACATCTTCTCGAGCTTCCTCAGCTCTTCTGTCAATGGTATGTTTACCTGCTTTTCCCTCTTTGCGTGTAGTCTCTGCCACTTTACCTTCTTTTTCATGGTCCAACCATTTGTCTGGTCTTTCACATTTTCCTGCAACAATTCCATTAACAATTCAAGGTGAATTGTTATCTCAACCTTCTCCCACTCGTACTCTTCATCCGTCAACTATTCACATATGCCACTTACCTTGGCATTTTCCTTCTTCTTCCTTCTGATGTGGTCTTCATCAGATCTTCGGAAATGACTGACACTAGTCATCTTCTCTTCCTTTGTGAACTTCATATGTTCACGTGTGGATTTCATTCATCCACCTTTCAGCAATCCTTCACACTTGTCGTTCATCAGAAATGCAATTTCTCCTCCTGCGCTTGGAATCTCTTGGTTCTCTATCTTGGAATTCATCTCTGGCAACCCTCTTGCTTCACTTTACTACAAACAACAATTTTAATAATTCATAGGTTACAATGACCAAAATCTTTGGGTGTCAGGCTCCACCGATCATGCACCCCATTACATTCAGACTTTTTACTTAGCTTATGACTCTTTGACTTCAGACTTACACCAATTCTTCATCTTGAATGAAAATACTCAAACTATCCAAACTCTCATTTGACTCTAACATTTGTTTTGACTTCAATCTTTGCCCCAATAATAACGAGAGTGGATATTTTGAATTAATTCAAGTTATACAATCCTCCAACAAACATACACCCCTAATACATTTTTAGGATGTAAAATCTTCACTCTCTTTCATGCTTCATTCTTATGAAAAATCATTAGTTTCCCTTATCATTTCACATGATACTGAAGTCTTTAGTCGAAATGAAATTCAGGTTTTTCAAGATTTATTTTAAGGTGAAAATAAATAAACCATTCAATCTTCAACGTTTAAAAATACCTTCCTGAATTATCATAACTCATGCTCCTGTTAAGGTTATTAATAAACCTTTCTTTCTGCAATCTCAATTCTCTGTTTTCCATTCTTCTGTGTCGCATTTGTCACTATAAATACTCACATGCCCACAAGCTCGTCATCTTAATGCAAACATTACCCTGCACTTTTATGCACCATACAACATCAATTCACATCTCTTCACTTGTGTACATAGAACATGTTTTTAACCTCTTCGATGAATAATGTACAACTTGTACATCACGTCCATCCCGAATATCACCCCCTTAGATACCGCCACATGATGGTAAAACAAAGATTTTACAACATAAAGCAATTATGTTTTCAATCACAAATCAAAAGAATTATCCTTTTTCCAACTACAAGCTTTGGTCCAAAATGACTTCACCAAAACTACGAAGAATCCACATTATGCATAATAAACCCTCTCACATAAAAATGCATACTTCTTTTATATCACCCAGGATTAGCACATTTTCCCATTCATTTTCCATTTATTTATACCTCCGCATTTGCAACGAGTATGGCAAGGAGTGTTAATCAACCAGCTTTTTAAAATACATCTACTCAATGAATATCGATTCATTCAATGATCACTTACCTTAAATCTTCTCGTGGTTGAAATGATCCAACCCTTCTCTCGCGTATTCTTTTAGGAATACATTCAAGCCTCTACAGACTTACTTTGAACGTGCAAGGTTCATTTTCTCCCCAACAAATAAATCCCTTCCCAGCAATTTTCTAGCATAAATATTTTCCAGGAAACAATGTTAGAACCCTTCAAAGTACACACAGTCTCCCCTATTAGCTTAAGTCAAGTTTCCTCATCTCAATCTCTTGAGTTTTTATTCAATTTTGAAAAAAAAAATTCTCAAAAAAGCAATTGAAGATGACCTTAACATAATGTACTAGACTCCTTTTACTTCATGATATACTTCAACTTTGATGCTAGTACGTTAATTATCCCACTTATTATACCATACCATCTACTTCTTACAAAAAAAAAACCCAAAATAATATAAACTCATTTTCACACTTTATAAATCCTTCTTCTCACAACTCTCCTACTTAAAAATATAAAATTAAACTATGAAGTTATGCATTCTCAAAACCCACACATGGTTTTATGAAACCATTTATTACCCACTCAAAACCGTGTGCAACAACTCACCATTTTTCCCCACCATGCTTTACAACATCAATTTACTTTCACCTTTACCTCTATTATTTACTTTCACCCAAAAACCTAGCAACAACTCACCATTTTTCCCCACCATGCTTTACAACATCAATTTACTTTCACCTTTACCTCTATTATTTACTTTCACCTCATTCAATAGTCACTTATGAGTTTAACCATGCAAATTTTATGTGGAAGTAAATTAATGGCTTCTTGTGAGTTTAAATGAATAGCCTCTTGTAAAATGAATTTGAATAAGAAACTCACGTAAAATATATTCCAAGAAACTAACCATACCTCCAACGCAATACAATCCCTTTTACCAAAATACCATTTCACCCAAAATTTTCAATCTAACAACCAGAAGAAAACTATATAAAATGGGATGTTTCATCAGTGAGATGAATTCTTGTGGAATCAATCAACATGAAGTCAAATTCCATTCTGCAATCCTCAATTAATCCCCTTCTTTCCTGAACAACATCAAAACCAAAAGCCTCTCTATGTGAGACTCGACTCCAAAGAATGAGCATAATAAGCTCTCTACCTTAGAGCCCACTGCAGAAACCGCAACCATACCAGCTGAAATTTTGGTTAAAATTCCAACATTTGCAAACGTGTAGAAGGGCACTTCTTTGGGTCACATGCAGAAACATGGCTTTTGGACCATTCATTTATTGATAAGCGAAACGATTTAAAAATCTGCAATTGCCTCTCCAAATATCTGCTTCAAATTCCAACAACAATTCGATAGGGAAAACTCTAATTATCATTCAGTTACATTTGATCCTTGAAGTTCACTGGCTAACACTGGTTCAATATAATACCAAACAACCCAATTCAGAAATTTGGTTTGTAATAGTTCTATCTTCGTCATTTATAATTGCAATAAAAACACAACGCACCCTAGCAGCCTTCTTTCCTTAAATCTTCCAGATTTGTTATTGTTCCTCTTAAGAAGTCGTAATTTTATTGTTAGACTGCACTGCTATCAATGCAATTACCATACCATTGCAATGCCAGTAATGAAATATATCAGGACAGAGAAGAAACAACGTCGTACGCATTTTTCTACAGTGCTGGAATGCTACCATATGAACCATCTTACCAAATGTTGGATTTCCAACACCTGCAGCTGCTTCACTCTCATGCTCGCTCGAATTTATGTGCTGGTAGATTCAAATTTAATCTCAATAGAACTCTGTCATTCCTTTGTGTTCCACACAGTCCCAGATTACTTCTGCCACCATCATTGTCCAAATACACAACAATTCCTGCATTCACATTCTCAAATATACAACAGATATATATATATTGCAGACTCAACATGCCACAATATTTTACCTATTTCAATCAACTCTCTCCCAGGAAATTCGACCTGCTCTCCTTGCTCACGACAAGTAATCAAAATAAAATAGCCTCACCGTAGGAGGGACTCATATCCTTTGCTTTGATACAAAAATGATGCCAAGATGTTGGGTTAAACATATCCTAGCATATATAAAAACCCGTGTACTTTCTTCTCCTTTAAAAATCTTATTTAATTCTTCATAAAAAAACACATTTGATTCAGCTCAAGTATACATAACGGAAAGAGAGCTTATATAAACAAAAATATTGATATATAATAATATAAGAAACTCCAAATTCAAAACATCTGGCCAAATATTACAATGGAGGCCTCTCGGCTCTTGGCCCTTTACAAAACTCTCAATCCATTTCTCTCGCTCTTTGTATCCCTCACCTCTCCTCACTTCTCTTTGTGTCCTTTCACACTCTCACAAGCTACATATTTATACATAAATATGAATTTATTCCACTCCATAATTTCCTCCACACAAATCTCAACTTAAAATCTAAATTAGATTTATATTTTTTTGGACTCAACTAAGTCTCGTTTATGGAATTCCTCATCCCTAGATTATCTACCTAATTCACTCCACTCATATCCTTAATTATTTAAGGAATATTTACAATAATCCTCACATTTATAATTTCTCTCCTAATTTATTAAAAATGAGAAAATTAATTAATAAAATAATTAAAATATCTCACCCACTTTAATTACACAATTGAATAATGAAAATTTAACTTGATGCTCCTGCATCAGTGAGGAGGATCCGCATTGTGTTAGCATTCTTGAATCAGAAGGACAACGCATGGTTGCAAGGCTTGCGATAGAAATGCCAGACGTAGCACATCCTGTCAGGACTCAACAAGTCAACATAGGCTCAGAGGCAGAGCCCAGATTTGTGAAGATAGGGGAACATTGGGATGATGACACAGTAAGCAAGGTTACGGAACTACTGCATAAATACTAGGACTTGTTCCCTATAAAATTCTCAGAATTGAAAGGCATTGTGGGTGATCCAGGATTAATGCACATCACTTTGAAGCCGGATGCGAAGATGGTCAAGCATTTCCCCTATCAATTGAACCCACAGTACAAGGAGAAAGTGAGGGAAGAACTTGACCAAAGTTCTAGTGTTGGCATCATTGAACCAATTGAAGAATCTGAGTGGGTTAGCCCCATGGTAGTCCAAGAGAATAAGACTAAGGGTGAGATAATAATCTGTGTTGATCTTCGCAAACTGAACGATGCATGTTTCCATGATCCATTTCTGACGTCGTTCACAGACGAAGTATTGGGGAATGTTGGCAGACAAGAATCCTACTCTTTTACTGATGGATTCTCAGGGTATCATCAGATCAGGATTGCACTGGAAGACAGGAGTAAAGCCACCTTCTCTACCGTGATTGGGGGTAATTTAGTACATTGTCATGCCATTTGGATTAAAGAATGCTCTCGTTATATTTCCAGAGTCGTTGTAGGAGCATTCAAAGAGTACATACACAAGTTTCTGGAGGTGTACTTCGACAACTGGACCATGTTTGGACTACTAAAGAAGCATGTCTCTAGTCTATGCCTAATGTTGGATACCTGCAGGAAGTATCAGATATCCTTAAATTTGAAAAAAGTGCTTCTTCTACGTACCATATGACATTTTTTTGGGGCACATCGTGTGTAAACAAGGATTGATAGTAGACCCTGCAAATATTGTCATTATTATCAACTTATAACCCCCAACAAGTGTAAAGTAGCTACGCACGATGCTTGGAAATGTATACTATTATAGGAATTTTATTAAGGCGTACGCGTAGATAACTATGCCAATGGAGAAATTATTAAATAAAGATGTCAAGTTCTGTTGGAATGACAATTGTCATAAGAGCCTCGATGTACTGAAATAAAATATGGTGATTGTGCCCATTCTTGTCTTCCCATATTGGAAAAAGCAATTTCATGTACATGTTGATGCATCCTACATAGCTTTGGGAGTTTTGTTAGCGCAACCTGGGGAAGGGGATATCGATCATCCCGTGGCGTTTGCATGCAGGAAGTTGTCTAAGGTGGAGAGGAACTACTCCACCACATAGTGCAAAGGGTTGGAAATGGTATATGCACTGAAAAATTACATGCATTATCTATTGGGGGTGCACTTCAAAATGTTCACGGATCATTCTACTTTGAAGTACCTGGTCAACAAGCCTATTGTGGGGGGGGGGAGATTTTTTGATGGTTATTATTGTTCCAAGATTATGATTTCGAAGTAATTTTCAAGCTAGGTCATTTGAATGTCGGACCGGATCATATGTATAGGATCAAGATAGGAGAGTAACTGAAGAATCTTGAATACGGATTACCTGATGTGTATTTGTTCATTATCAAGGTTATAGATGAGCATTTACTCGATATCATTCAGTTTATTTCTATGGGACTCACTCCTACGAAGAACACTACGCAGTAGAAGAAAGAGCTGGTAGTGAGGGTGATCAATTTTACTCTGATTGCATGACACCTGTACAAAATGGGGGCTGATGAGATCCCACGGAGATATGTTCCTAAGCATGAACAACACAACATACTAGTTGAAGCACACAGCAGAGTGGCTCGAGGTCACTACGTAGGGAAAGCCAATACATAGAAGATCCTGCAAGCTGGATTATGATGGCCTATGGTACATAAAGACTCGAAAGCATATTGTAGCACATGCAAAGAGTGTCAGAGGACTGGAATACTGTCACGAAGAGATGAAATGACACTGCACCCCAAGTTACGTTGCAATAATTTGATAAAATGGGCAATTGACTTTGTGGGACCAATCGATCCACCTGGGAAGAAAACGGGTTTGTGGTACATTATTACTGCGACTGATTACCTCACTCAATGGGATAAGGTGCAATCAATAAATAATTGTACTGTAGACACGGCGGAAAATTTCATTTTTGAGCATATTGTGTCACGGTTTGGTTGTCCAAAAAAATTAATGAGAGACCGAGGTACCCATTTCCTAAATAGCACTATCAAAGCCTTGACCGAAGATTTCCAAGTGGGTCACCAAAAGAGTATGCCATATCACCCCCAAGAGAATGACATGATCGAATATTTCAACAAAATACTAGAGCATGTGACTCGGGACGAGTCACAGTTTTGTGTTGGGGGGTTGTTGGTCATGGGATCCCCTCAAAGAAAGCAGTCAAGAAAGACTCTACAGATCGAGGAGTGGAGCGCACAGTGCGAAGTCCATTTGAGTCTTAGGGGCTTTCAGGTGGGTCAAAGCCCCTTATTATGTAATGTAGTGGGAATATTTTCTGAACATTGAACTTTGCCCATGGTTTTGGACCATGGTATTGTAAATGAAAAATTTATATAAGGAGTTTAGATAGAAGCCATAGGCATGGAGGTTTTCAAATGATATATCTAATGAAATGCATTTGTATGTAATATTGTTTTAAGTTAAAGTTTGTGTTTTTGGTTATGAGAAATTCTCCTATAGTTGAGTGCGCGAAGACCTTAGGAAGTCTATAGCTATGTGCGCAGACCCCTGCAGCTGAGTGCGCGGGATGAAAGTGAATGTATGAGAAATATATGAATATGAATGAAAGACCTTTGAAGATAGATCTGTGTTTCTGATGACGTGTTTTACTTTACTATTGTTTATGATTATCTGTGCTAAGTAAGGGTCCTGATCTGCAATTGCATAGCAAAGTTTGGTTTATGATTATTTATGTTGCTTTATGTATTACTAAGCAAGATCATTTAGTTGGGTAGTAAGTTCAAAAAATTCGTTGAACATCGCTTGTATAATTAGTAAATCAGACCTGTGAATCTCTATCAAGGAAGAAAAGCCCTAAAGCCACAGTCAACTATCCCTCTGGATGCTAAAACCCGGTTCTAGCATCCCCCTATATTGCCTCGAGTGATTCTTCGGTCTGCGCAAGTAAATCATTTCCGAAAGGGTTGGTAACAGTAGGTTTTTTTGGTTCACGCAGCCACATTTGAACCTATGTCTAGGCCCCATCAAGCCAACAATGTCCTCATGAGAATGTACAGAAGGTAATTTCTAGGAGATATTTGCAACAATTTGTTTTAGCAGAAAACAAAGTGAATTTTACTTGTGCAAATAGCCAAAGGAGAAACGAAGAGAAACATTCAGATGTAATGCTTAATAGATTTGATGAAGAAATCTTGTTGCTAGAAAATTTTCTATAGAAATATGAGTCTAATCTATTGATAGAACCATAGGTCGAACATTTAAGTTTAACGTTCAAGAATTTTGAGGAAGAAATGGGATTTTTGGAAAGTTGTCTACACAAGGATTTAGGCAATGAAAACCATAGGAAGTTAGTAGAATTAGTTGAAGATAAGGATAAAATTAAAGTACCAAACAACAATGGCATAGAAGAGGAAGGAATTCAACAAATAGTGGGAAGTATCAAAAAAAAAAAATCAGTAATATGAAGAAGATATCATGCAACACAATAATGTTGAGATGAAGGATGAAGTCAGATTATAAAATTATGAAGAACACAACAATGTTTTTATTGTGATAAAGAAATGAAGAAGACATCCAAATGTATTAATAATATGTGGAGAGATGTTCTTTGAAGAGGAAGAAGCTAAGAATATTGAAATTCTTATACAAGGAAAGATCCAGCTACAAATGGGAAGTGTTTGTAAAGAGGGATGAATTGGATGTTGAAATTAGGAAATTGAGAGAACTGATGATGAAAGAAGTGCCTAGGAAGAGGTACGATGATGTGGAAATGGCATGCCAAAGCAGGAGAAAATTGACTGTACAGGAGGTTATCAACAAAGGAGGAAGATTTCAACATAAAATATGGAAAACTGGAAGGATGAAGAAGAAAACAATAGAGTAGCGACATGACGAGGAGAAGGAACAACTACAATATAAAGTTTTGGATCAAGGAAGATTCACTTCATCAACACATGGTCAGGAGACCGTGAATCTTTTTCACCTTGGGAGTCTGATGCAGGTGCATAAGCCGAGCACAAATTTGACAAATATTAGACAAGAGCTTACTAATGTGATGGGATGGTCACATGGTAATGCTAGGAAAAATTTTAAATGTTAAGAGATCCTGAATATTTAATTTAGGAGTAGGTTTTGATTTTACTCATCTTGAGAAGTTATTTTCTATTGTAAAAGAAAAAAGATAAAAAATTAAGTTTCCCTCATTTTGTGGAGAATGGGAAAAGATTCACATTTTTGTGACTCTTGATTGTCATCATGAGTTTATTTTGGGAAATAATAAGAAAATAGTGTTTGGGAAGTTATTGAGGTGTGGAGGAGAAGAACAGGGAAGGAGAAGAGAATAACTCGTTGTTTCTTTGTGTAACTGCAATATTTGAAGTTTATAGACGTTTGTACTTTCTAATCTGTGGGAACTGGAAGGTATTTCTATGTGAATGGCATGATACAAAAAAAAATTGAGTTTGTAAGTTGTGTGATGGTTAAATTAATCGAAGCTCTGTTGTTACACTGAATCAATTTTTTTTGTGAACTATTATGAATTCATAATTTATTCCTGTGTGTTTGGTCATTTTGAGACCCTGTAATTTTTTTAATTGATTTAAATTAAGAGTTGGTACATTGTGACTTCAACTATTGCATGATTGTTCATTTATCTTTTGTACTTTGTTGTAATGGTTCCAAAACCACATGGAGGAATGTTCATTGTGTTTTGGAATAGTGAATGCATGGTTTTCTAGGGATTTGAGCATTGCTACAGCAAGATAGAGTACCCTTTTTATAATAGAATTAAAACCCATTTTTGATTGGTTTCTTGACTATTAAATTCGAGTTAGCATTGCAAACACCAATGAATAAAGGCAAAGAAAATCATTGTTGTGTTGAGAAGCAAGCCAGGGGGCATGGAGACTTGGTTTGGAAAAGAGTCGAGTCATTTCATCTTCCCCAAGTTGTTGCATAAATTTAAGTGTGCGTTGTGAAGAAATATTGTAGCGAACTATGCTACGAAATAATTTTGTAGTGACTGCACAGTTCATTTGGAAACATACGCTACAAATCATTTCGTAGCGACTGTGCAAAATTTGTATTTTTTAAATATTGTGTTTCAAAGTGAAATCCCCTTTTGGCCTAACATATGTGGGGAGTAGAATGGTTATATTGACACTCGTCTGAATTCCATGCCATCAAAATACAATTACAAATTTATCTAGGAATGGTCTAAGTACATTGTTCATAAGGAACTTGAATGTAGTTAGTGAATTGGTAAGCCCAAATGGCAGTACTACAATGTCATAATGCCCATAATGTGTGAAAAATGTTGTTTTGTGAATATCTTCATCCTTAATTCTAATATGATGGTACCCTGATATTAGATCATTTTTTGTAAAAATAAAAGCTCCTCAGACTTGATCAAACAATTCATATATCATGGGTAAAGGATATTTGTTTTTTATGGTGATTTTATTGAGTTGTCTATAATATATGCACAATATAAGAGTACCATCCTTCTTTTTAACAAACAAAATTAGTGCTCCCCAAGGAGATACACTTGGCCTTATATACTTTTTATCCAGAAGTTCCTGTAACTGAACCTTTAACTCCATAAACTCAAGGATACTCATTTTGTATGGAGACTTTGATACTGAAACAACTCCAGGAATAAGATTAATGGTAAAATCAATATCCCTCCTTGGAGGAATTATTTGTATTTCTTTTGGAAAAACATCCCTGTACTATTCCAATATAGGATATTCTTCTAATGATGTTTTATGATTATCATCAGAAACTTTTTTTTCACTTGGACAATGAAAATTTGGCATCCCTTTCTAACATATTTATTCATCTGTATTGCCAATATTTGTTTGACAGAAATATTTATTGGTGCTCCTTGGACCATGCAGACTTCCCCCTTATCATTATTACCGGTAAAATCTTTTTCTAGACAATTTAATATCACTCTATGTGATTCCAACCAATCCATACCTATGAGAACATCATAATATCCCTAGGATAATATATTCATATTTAGAGTGGTGTGCTTTCCATTGATATTTACTATGTAATTTTTTCTTATCTTAGCCACTTTTATTTTAGTTCCTATGGCCAACAATACCAACCAAGGCTAGATTTGTTTTTCTTTTACAAGACTACATCTTTCAAATACATGAGGGGAAATATAACTTAATGTAGATCATGTATCTAGAAGTAGAGACACATATTTTTCAAGAATTTACCTTGAACTTGCACCATGGTGGATTGATGATATGGTTTCCTCCAATCCAATCCAATGCAACATTGATTATGGCTATGTTACAAGAAACATCATTCACAGTAGAAACTTCTTGAATATTGTTCAATGTTGCTTTCTTGTTTAATATATTTAGTGGAAAATCTCTCCATAATATATTTTCATTGCAACCCAAAAATTTTCATGGTGGTTTAAATGATTCACTAAAATGTTTGTTTCTTGTTCCCAATCCTCGTTTCTGCACGAGATTCTTCTGGTGACTAAAATTTTTGTTATATTTTCTTTCTTGCATACTCTTAGAAAATGTGTGCTTCTTAAACCTATTTTTCTTAATATTGAATCTGTCATGCTTCTTTGCCACCCATCCTTTAGAACTTTCTCATTTTTTTTTATATGATTAAAACATGATTTACCTTTCTGATGGTCTCACCCATGATCTTCGGGTTGTAAAATTTAATCCTTTCTCTATATGAAAAAGGAATAAAACTAATAGATATATGTATTTTTTCCTTCTCCTTTTTCAGATAAGGTACATATCTTAATAAACTCATGAATTTATTATCAAACTTATCCATGGTAGATTGTCCCAATTTAAGTTCATGAAATTCTCTAGCCTTTTCATCAAAGTGCCTCTCAGTCAAATATTTATTCTTGAATTCCTTCTTGAAAAATTTCCACATTAAGTTCTTACTTTTAATTCCTTTAACAAATTTGTTCTCTTCCCACCATAAGGTTGCCTTACCATTCAACTAGTAAGTTTCCAATATTACTTTTAGGTTACTGCGATAATTGTATGCTTCAAAATATTTGGACATATTCAGTATCCATGCCTCCCGCTCCTTCTTCAGATTTACCATCAAAATTAGGGGGCCTAAAATTTTTAAATATGCCCTGCAACTGATAGGTAGACCTCCTTTTCCTAAGCATAGAGGTACCACAATATGATTTATGTTTTCCATGGTTACTAGACTCATTTTTTTGGATTCCACTAGAACTTATGGAGTTGGTTCTACTAGCATATTTGCTTCTAGATATTTTCCTATGAGTGTCCTCAAATTTTTTGTTACTCCCCTTTTCTTCTAATTTTCTAAGTATATAACCATTAATATTTTATTGTTCCTCCTTTAATTTGGACAATCTTCCCTTATTGGCTTTAATGGTGTTTAAATCTGCCTTCAAATTGTGAACAATTTACAATATTTTAGATTCACATTTCTTTGTATTGTTATTTCCCCCACCCAACATTCCATAATCAGTGTTGTGCTCCTCACCTCCTCTGGGTGATCCTACAGAGGTTTTTCCATTTAAACCTTCAACCATATTCCCAACTCTATATATCACACATAAATTAATTTTTAGTTTAGGACCTATAAGAGGCCCAAATTTGAAACCTTTTCTCCCATACCTCTTGTAATGAACCTCACAAACACCCTAGATATTTTTTTTTTTCTAATGATAATCAGTAAATATTGTCTCACTACAATATTTCTTCCTCCCTAAACATCTCTTATCTCTATTAATAATGGGACTGATCATTCTATATTTCTCAAATGTTGTTAGGCTTACCTCCTATTAAACTGTAGATAACTTGCAAAACCCTTGTTAACTCATATATCACACAAGTTTTTTTTTAATTCTAATATTTAATTTTTATCCTTTCTCAAAAAGACTCGTAAATATTATTTATTTCTTGCGTAGACACAAAATTGTACACCTTATAACTTATAAATCTCCAAATAATTGTGCTTCATTACACAAATTTATTGTTAAAACTAATATATAGTACCTTTGCTATTTTCTATAAATATTATAACTTATAATCTCCATATAATTGTGTTGCATTACACAAATTTATTGTTAAAACTAATATATATACTACCTTTTCTATTTTCTATAAATATGGTTCTAAGAACCATTTCACAATCGATGTTTACTTGTAATTATCCTTCATATCTTCTTTACCATTATTATATACTTTTCAAGAATATGGAAATGAACTTGTAATATAATAAAATATCATTTACCATATTGTGGAGCATATTATATACCTGGATTTATTTATTTTTTGAATGAACATCTATAAAACTTATATATGGTTTATCTCACACTTTTGTTTTTAGATGTGATATTATTTTGGGTGTATGTCTTACCATTATGATTGTATATGTATCACTCTTGCAATAAGGTCTATACAAATATTTAATGAACTATCTAGATTTTTCTACCAATCCATGCGACATATTACTGGAATAGATAGATAGGGTGCCTTTGACCTCCTATTTAAACGCTTGGGATTTAATCCCAAATGAACAACGATGGAGATAGGTTTATGGTTTCCAAACTACAATCATTTCTTTGTTTTTATTTTGCCGCATTCCTTGCTTTGCAACTAGGGTTCTATGGTTATTTTCTATGGTGTTCCTGAACAAAATACTGATACAAGAAATTGTATTTGACAAATATGATAATAATATCTAGCCTATTTTGTGAGACATTTTCTTTTCCGGTTTTGCGACGACTCCCCATGAGGGTAAGTGGATATGAAAGATACCTTTTGGTATGCTCTTTTTACTTGCATTATTTACCTACAGTTTACACATTAGTGTCGCTCAAATATACTTTAATTTTTCCTCTTTTGATACTTCGCAGGTTGCATAAGGTTATCTTTCTCTGTCAGGAATCCTTTTTAGTGTTTCCCTCTCAACGTTGTTACAATTTTGTTTATTTGTTGTGGATAAGGTTTTTGCTCATCTAAAATAGCATTTGGCCATTGAATTTCCAAATTACTTCCACAAAAATCATCTTTAAGTGATTTTTCCTTCCATTTCACAGTTTGTCATTTTTTTATAAATTATTCGTTCCTATTATTACAATTTAAATAGGGTTTCGAACCCTCGGTGACATGTCTCTTTTGAAGAAATGTTCTATACTTATTTTGGCTTTTTGTCCGATAGTTTCACATAAGCCATACATACATTATTCTAGAGTTCTAAACGGTAAAGGGTATTTTAGCTCCTCGAAGGTATATTTTCTTGGTTACTTTAATAATTTATTTCAATTTTTTTAAGGTATTTATCGACTAATATGATTTGGAAGAAATCTTTCCGTCTTTAAGTGTTTTGGGTTTAACCACAGCCTAAACTTTTCAGCTTCTGGGTAATGATTTTTTTGTTTTTTGTTTTTTAAATATTTATAACTCTCGATAGAGGGTTGATATGGAAAAAATTTTCAATAGTGTTCATGTAACTTCATTACATAACACATTGTATTAGGGTTTTACTCTTTGTTTCAATTTATGTTCTTATTCAATACAATGTTTGTTTATAAAAATGTGACTATGTAAAGTCCCTTTTTCACCAATTGAAAAATATATATATATATATAAACTTTTCTAATTAATTCCGACACAAGGTTTCATAATCCCTCATTCTAATTTGCTGATTTTTATTTCATATATATCAACTTTTCTAAAGAATTCTGATAGGGTTTGATAATCCCTAGTTCTAACTTGTTGAGTTTTCTTTTATATCCCAACTGGGTATTTTCGTTTGGGGCATAACATGTCAGAATTACTATCATAATGCATGATATTTTGGGGTTTCCCCTTTAAACACTGAATATTGAGTGATTTCGGTGGTATTTTGGCTTTTTCATATTTTTGAGTGTATATAAAAATCCTCAATTAATTCTCTTCACAGTTTTCCATTATATGTTTTGCATCTCCTTATTTTGTAGGAGACATAATAGTACCTTATGGATGTACCTTGTGGATGACTGTACTGTCAGCATGTTTTATTATCACAAGGCTTAATTAGTTCTTTTTCCTTACACAATTAGCTCCTTGTGTCATGGCTAATACTCAATTTCTTCTACTTAGGTAAATAATCAGTTTCTTCTACTTACATAAATAAAGTGTCAAATATACAAAATCATAATTTCTTAGGTATCTTAAATACAATTCCTTTTTATATTAAAATTTATTACGTTACTAAAAATTTGTTTGCTTTTGCATGCTTCAATATTCAACCATTGACTATGTTTATAACTGGCTCTACAGGTACAAAAATAATACACACACAAAACTTCTCAAATCAATCGAGAAATATTGAAGTCTAAAATGAACCTTGTAAGGAATATTATAAAATAATAGTGGAAATAATAAAATAAGATTAGATTACATCATCAAATTTTAGAGGGAAAAAAGAAACAAAAACACTTTTTTAACTTATCTCCCTACGATTTTACTCAAATTTTGAGCACGATCACTCATTGGATGTGGAATTTAATTCCTCATTCAAGGAGTACTTGTGTTGCATACTTTAAATAGACCCTTCTGCACAAAAAATGAGAAATGCATTCATGTACTTTTCATTTTTCGTGTAGCAAGCTCTATCAAAAGTATGCAATACAAGTACTCATTCGATGAAGAATTAAATTCCACATCCAATGAGTGTTCATGCTTGAAATTTGAGTAAAAACATAGGGAGATAAGTTGAAAAAGTGGTTTTTTTTTGTTATTCTTTTTACTTTTTTACTCCAAAAATGGTGAATCATCTCTCAAGGTTGGCATCATAATATTGAATCTTATTGCTTCTTATTTCCTAATATGATATTACATGAATAAGTCTACAAATGGACTAACTTAATTTTTTATATATACTCACATATAAATGTAGTCTAGTATACATGTTAAAAATTGCATATTTTGTTTGTGTAATACCATGTAAGACTGAACTTAATATAGTATATAGATATATTTGCATTGATGTCTACACCTCATAATTTCATGAATACAATTTGTTTCTATAATTAATTACTTTACAACATAAGTGCATTATTTACTTTATCCTTTGCTTCATTAAAATAGAAGATATTTTATGCTTTTCTCATCTATCAAATCGTAATTACTAAATACTATACAAAATGAAAAGAAGAAATGTAATATTTCAAAAAATAACTGAAACAACAACCTTCTTTTTCTTTTCTCTGCATAAAAACCAGATACAACATACAAACAATTATTTTCTCTTAACAACAAGTAGATTTTGCAGTTAGAAATACCAACTTGAAGTAATTTTATATTTCTGGAAAATTAGTTGCCAAGTACTTGGCTCCTCCCAACGATGACACTGCTAAACAACCAATGTCCCCCCAAGCATACCAGGCTTTCAATTTTGTTTATAAATTCAATTGCTTTCTTCTCTTTAGTCTCTCCCTCTCCTCAGAATGAGACAACTGCAAGTAAAAATATAACATATTTTTCATCCCATCTACCACCTTTTTGGTAGTTATTAACTGCCTCCACCTCATCAATAGGTGGCAGGTAGTTACCTTCTCCTTAATGAGCTCGTGTTTCCCACTCTTGAGGGAAAGTCTTCATCTTCTAGGAAACAATTAATTGGCCAATATCATAATTCCTCAATTAAATTTAATCATTTAGATTAGATGTCTAGGACTTATTGATGGGTAATAATACTTCCACAATAACTTGCAGCCTCATCTCTTTCAGCTATTAGTACTCAACAAATAGTTTTCCAGATTTATTTATTTACAGAAATAAAACATAATAAATACAAATTTGCAATTAGTTATTATCAGTAATAAATTACTGATAATTAAAACGTTCAAATGTCTTCCAAAGTAGCATATTTAACCAAAAACATACATATGCACATTTAATTACAAAAATGATCAAGCCAAAGGATATCACATGGGACATAAGGTAGAGACTCCTATAACCACAAGTGAGTAGTGAAGTAGTAACATTTCGAGACAGATTAAATAAAGGTGAAGATGCAAGAAAATTTAAGTTTTCCTACATTAAGTGGTATCAGAGCATGTATGCTCTTTGGAGGAGAAATTCAGAGCTTGCAGCATCAAAGGTTTGAGAAATCTAATTGGGGTAAATTGTTTTTATTTTTTTATTTTATTTTTATTTTATTTTTATTTTTATTTTTATTTTTATTTTTATTTTTTTATTTATTTTTTAATATATTGATGATTGTATGAATTGAAGTTTTGTGCAGAAAAACAATGAATTTAATTAAAAGTAAATCTACTTGGATGAAAATAGAACATATTGGGTTTGATAAGAAAATTTGAAAGAAAAATGTTGTGAGGATGTGAAAGGACATTGGAATAAACAGCAACAACATTGTGCATGTTCACATGAAGTTGAACAAGAGGTAAAATTAGTCTTTATGTTTTCAACTAAATTGTGAGGTAAATTCTTGATTACAAGTATCATGGGTAGAGATGATTACAACAAGAAGATTGTAACCAACAACAAAATAATTTCTTGGAAACTTATGGAAAAGAACATGCTCTAACTGAAGGCTCGAGAGAAAAGGTGAGTACGTTGAATTCAGAAGCTAGAGGAGCAAGGAGTTCTCTAGAGAAGGTTCCAAAGGATGGAATCAATAAGAATACCAAAGAATACTAGGCCATGGAAAGGATTAGTAATGTCTTTTGTGACAGGTTGATGGAGTCAGTTTGTCACAAAATCTTGATTGTAGTTCACAATGAGCAAGAGGAAGATCATAGAGAAAAGAGAAGTATGCCTAATAATAGTCATAAGAAAGGTTTTGAGGGTAGACATAGGAAATCAAGTCATGACAAACTTGATAGAGAAATAACTGTGATGAAAGTACAACTTGAAGTGATGAGAGAAATTCTACAAAAAGGAGAAGAAGACCATGGATATGGATGTACTCTACAAAGGAGAGACAAATTGAATTGGTTGTAGGTGAGATTGAGGTGTAGGAAAAATGCTTAGTTAAGAAGTGAGAAGCTCAAAGAAATTGAGCTTGACCAGAAGATAACTACTAAAGGAGGAGTTCACCTTTGTGAACCTGAACAAGGATCATTACTTGGAAAGAATGATGAGGATGTTAAGAGGGGATCTACTGAGGAAATTTTGAACTATTTGGAAATTTCAAATCAACATGATAAGATGACGTCTGAGGCATCAAATAGGGCTACAAAGCCTTAATGATTTGTATATGTTTTCACGTTGCATAGACAATGAAGAAGGACACTCATATGAAGTTTATGGAAACGCTTCGCAAGGTAGTTAGTGACAGGTTGATGGAGTTATTTTGTAACAAAAGTTTGACTGCAACTCAAAATGAGCTAGAGGAAGCTCATAGAGGAAATAGGAGTATGCCTACCGATATTCATAAGAAAGGTTCCGAGGGAAGCCATAGGAAATCAAGTCATGACAAACTTGATAGAGAAATAATTGCTATGAAAGTACAACTTGATGTGATGAAAGAACTGCTAGAGAAAGGAGAAGAAGACCATGGATATGGATTGGTTCTACAGAGGAGAGTGAAATGGAATTGGTTATAGATGATATTTAGGCATAATAAAAATTCTTAGTTAATAAGTATGAAGCTCAGAGAAATTGGACTTGAGTAGAGGATAATTGCTAAAGGAGGAATTCACCTTTGTGAACCCGAAAAGGGATCATTAATTGGAAATAATGACGAGAATGCTAAGAGGGGATATGCAAAGGATATTTTGAACTATTTGGGAAGTTCAAATCAGCATGAGAATTTGATTTCTGAGGCATAAAATAAGGCTACAAAACCTTGTGTTTTTTAAGCTAATGATTTGTTTATGTTTACAGGTTGCATAGATAATGAAGAAGGACATTATTTGAAGTTGTAGCTTGATGAAGATGATAGAAATATTCTTTGCAAAAGCATAAATGAAGAAAAAAATCAGAATTTTGTTACCAAAGGATATGAAGCATAATTGTCTATTAAATACAATCAGAGTGAAGACCATGTACAATTCATAAATGAAATTGTTTGTATGCAGTTGCAAGGACCTATTGGTGCATAAAATAGGAAAAATTGACTAGTGGAGATAATCAAAGGAAAGATAAGAAAAAAATTCAAATGAAATTCTTATGAAGTATGCTAAGGAGATAGAGTTGTTAGAAATTTTGCTGAGAGGACCTGAACCAAGAGAAGAAATTATAGCCAAAGAAGAGAAATGTAATATTGAATATGTGTTTAAAACATTTGAGAAAGTTTAGGTAAATTTTAATTTACAATTTAATTATGAGAATGTGGGCATAGGAAGCGATGATGAACATGAAACTATAATTAGAGAAATAGAAGCTAAAATATTTCTTAAAAATGGGATAAGAGTTCAAGTTAAACTTTCAAATTTAATGTTTAATGATTTTGATGAAGAAATGTGGTTTTTAGAGGAATTGATAATAGAAGGTATAGGTGAAGAAAACCACAAAGATTTTTCGGGATTAGTTGAAGAGGAGGAGTAGATCAAAGTGCCATACAAAAATGGCATCAATGAAGAGGAAATACGACAAAACATGGACAACAACAACATAATTTTTTAGTGAAGGAAAGGAAAAATCATGCAACAAATTATTGCTAAGATGAAAGATGAAATCATAATGGATAATTTTGAAGAAGAAAAATGTAAATCTATTGTAGAAATGCAGTGGAGAAGACATATAAATATCTTAAGAATTTTTTGGAAGATGTATGTCAAAGTAGAGTGGGATAAGAGTTATGATACTCTTATGAAAGAGAAGATCCAATCACAAATGGGCATCATTTGTAGACAAATGGATGAGTTGGATATCGAGACAAATGAGTTATGGTAACCTATGAAGAAGAATACCAAAAGAAGATACAGTGAAAGGAAGTAGACAGTTAGCAATAGCATCAAGTTGATTGAATATTTTGAAGGTAGAATGTGTGGAAAACTGCAGAACAAGATGTGGAATCTAGGAGGATTGGTTCATCAAAGGCTTATGACCAAGAGGTCATAATTTTTTCTACCTTGGGAGTCTGATGCAGGAGAATCCCAACTTCCAAGTCCTTCTGGAAAAATCAAGCTCTTAGAAGGAAAAACTTTGGATAAGGAATTTTTACATTTGAGAAGGAATTCTAATTCCTTATTGTAAATAATTTTAGTTCCTTTAATTATCATAGAAAGCATGAGAGTTTTAAGGGTGATTTATGGAGTGATTCAAGAGATAGCTTGAGTGATTTTAGTAGGTAAAAAATCTGATTTATGGATCTAGAAACTTTGTGATGTTTCTAAATTCTATCTATTGTAACCCTACGGGTAATAAAAAGAGAGTAAGTGTGAAGAAAATAGATGATGGCCAAATGAATGTGAAGTTAAGCCATAGTTACAAAGAAGAAGAGTAATTTATGAATTAGGTTGTATGTACAAAATTTTGATGAATGAAAGTTAATGGAAGCATCCTTATGCTTATAATCATATGTGCGTGTATATGTGTGAATGAAGAATTTCAACATCTGTGCTTAATATGGAATTAAGCAGGGTTTCAGTTATGTGTGAATACTTAAGCTAATGATATATTTATGTGTAAATTTGTCATATGAATGATAGTATTCCTATGTTAAGGGTGATATATAATATCAAATATAATGATCTAAGAATAATTTTGTGTAGGTATAAATAATCTATGTTGTGTGAGAAAAGGAGAATGAAATGGGTGAGATTTTGTTAAGGAAAAATTTGCAAAATATACAAAGATTTATTCTTTATATTCAAATTGCAAAAGTCGGAAGGGACTTAGAAGAAGTCTGCAGAAGTCTATGTAGACTTAGAGTGAATTAGTGAATTCACTATGTGACGAGAAGAAGAAGGGTTGAAAAATTCATGGAATTTGTGCAAAGATCATAGTCGTATGAGAATCTGGAGAAAATATCCACCAATCAATTTAAGTGCTCGATGTCAAGTTAAGCATAAAATTTTGATGTTCATTGATGGGGTTGGTAGGTGTTGAGAAACAGGGAACTATTAAAGCTGATTAGATTCAAGACTCAACTTAGTGTCCAAAAATGGGAATGACGATTTAAAGCATGCATTGTTGAGTTGCAAGAATTGTGTTCATATTTCTTAGAGAGATTCGGTAGCTCCTTGTAGTTACAGTAACCATTCTGTAAAATTTATACAGATTGGAAAAAATGTAGAGACTCCTATAACCACAACTGAGCAGTGAAGTAGTAACATTCTAAGATGGATTAAACAAAGGTGAAAATGTAGGAAAATTTAGATTCTCCTACATTAGAATCTCTCATTGATATTCATAATTTTGAGTATTATTTGGTTTATGATATTTTAAAAGATCATACACTATTGGGTTATTTTGTGGTCCAAGTCCTACCAAAATTATGATTAAATCCTAGGCCAAAGAGGCTTGGGTTCCTACCAATGATCTACACCTACATCTAAAAACTAACTAATGGATTTCCCCTATTATCCTTTGAAGAGAAAACAAATCTTGTGAAGTAATATCTTGCAAACCTTGGATACAGTGAAACACTATGTTTGTTTTTTTAACATAAATAATCATTTTTTCAATAATCCTATATGTTATACTACTCGATCCGGGTATAATTCCTAGGGCTTCATATGAAATTATATATTTCTCTAGAAAGAATCTCATTCCCTATTTAATATCATATGCCTTGATTGGTTCTTTAACCCACGCCCTCAAAAAATTGTTTGTATTAGGGTTGATATCTTTGAATATATGAAATATTGTGTATTCATTCAATTGAGAGGTCGTGTTATGTAATATCCAATGAAATATGTCTCCACAACACATGTTTTAGGTTCCCCCTGCCTTAGAAATGATCATTTCCCCCCCATTAGAAATGCTAAAGTCTCCTTAGGGACATTAGTGAGGAATCATAGGCCACCCTATTGCATGAAAGAAATGATCATCGGTGTAAGGATGTTACCAATGGAAAGGATCACCAAATCCAATAGCCCAAACCAATAATTTAAGCCTTAAAAAAATCACATTTCAACAAACTTATCTAGTTTGACCCAAAAGAAGCTTACTAGCTCCTTGGTGGTTAGATATCTTCCTACCGACACAACCAATCATTTAAGCCTTAAAAAAAAATCATATTTCAACAAACTTCTCTAGTTTGACCCAAAGAAGCCTATTAGCTCCTTGGTGGTTAGATATCTTCCTACCGATGAGTATCTCTTTTCCCAGTAGGACATTGGGGGCCTCAGGATTGATCTCCACCCCTAATGTTGGATCATTCCTAATCAGTGGGGACATAAAAAATAAAATAAAAATTAAAAATAAAAATTAAAAATTAAAAATAAATTAAAAATAAAAAAATAAAAAAATTTGAACAATTATTTCCTACCCCAAATGTAAAACGAAACTCCATAAATCACTTAAATACCCCATCAAACCAAGAGGGTGAACAAGCATTTTTTCTTCTATAAGGTTCCCAATGAAGATAGTTTCATGAAATGTAGGGGGCTCTATCACCCCTATCAAAAATCCATGTTTCAAGGAGTAAGAATAATTGTTTCTAAAATTGATATTCCATGTGTAAAATAGTTTAAAACTGTGAGGTTTATTATCCTTAAGATGACCCATCAGGTAATATGGATAGACTCTTTATTTTTTTACTAACCATGATGAAAGGACATGTGTAGTTGCAAAATTAATCTCTCAAAGGTGGGTAGAAACCAATATCCAACATAGATTAGAATGATAAACGATGTTGTATGGGTGTTGCTTGATTTCAAAGCATATGTGTTAGGCCTAGCCAAATTTTATGTTGTAAATAATGCTAGTAATAAGGAAATCTTGTGAGATTCATTAGTCGAAGAGATTTTAGAGGCTTGTTAATTTATTTTGGTGACTTCAACAATGTATAAATTCAATAAGATAAAGAGGTATTTTGGGTATTTGAAGGCACCCAATGTGTTGAAATTTCTTGGAAATTGATTTCAATGCAAATTTAAAAAATTCACATCAATCTTGAAATTTTCAAATTCCTCTATATATTTCCAATGAGCTTTCACCCTCAAGGATGAGTCTAAAATATAAATTGCAACGCCATATATTTCACTTCCTTCCATCCCGCAACATAACACAAGAAAAGCATTGAACAAATGTACTTAAATATAATGAAGTTTAAGTCTTTAAGGTGCACTTCCCATGCATATAAAAAAAATTGAAAATAACTTATAATAGCGAACTTACTATAATAATGAATCTCACCTTTTATCTTTTACATGTTTGTTATATCACTTCAAAAATCTACTCAACATTATGTCAAATCAACATGCATAACCAATACTGTAAATTACTCCATAATGAAAATCAAATCCACGAGTACAAAAGGACAATACGAAATGTTATCACAAAATCTACCATACTAGTGCAAAGCCTCACTAGGCACTATAGGTCTTCGAACAACAACAGGGTTAGCTAGCACTGTCACCTCAGTGGCCTTTCCTATGTTGTTTTGTGGTTGGATATTATCCTCACAAGGGAGGATTCCCTGCGATATTTAGAGGTTCGATGACCTTGGGATATATGCCAAATAGCTTTATAAGGAACTTGCAATCAAACAGTCTAGAGGATATTCAATAAAAACATACTCATGGGTGGAAAAGAGTTTATGAGATAGGGGGAAGTATCGGCAAGGCCTTAGAGGCAAAAATGTGGCCTACAAATGGTTAAGTAAGCTTTTCCACTTAGCCACCATCAACTAGTGAATGTTGTTGTAAGTTAGGGTTTTCTAGATATCTAGATTTACAACATGCAAAATAGTGTAACAACAATTAAAACAAATTGCTAATGATAAGATCAACAAATGTCTAAGGCTCGTTAGGGAGGTAAACAAGGGATAGGTTAAACAATGGTTTTCAATGGATGAAAATGCATAAAACAACAAAAATAACCTAGACCTAATCCCTAAAATTTGTGGTAAAACATGCATAAAATGATAGATTTTTCTTTTTAAAAATTGAAGGAAGAAATGACTACCTAAAGGACCATAACATATAGGTGAAATTTAGTTGTAAATATATATTTAACCAAACCCTAACCCTATTTACCATGAAAAAAATAATTTTTATTGACACACCAAGAATAGTGGCTTTAGTCAATTGGGAAATGGGGTCAATAGGACGAAGTAAATGCAAGAGGAACTTGGATAAGGAGGGTGGAAGGAAAATTTGCTTCACTTCAAAAGCCATATAAAATTTCTTATATACGATATTTAAGGTCAAAGGGTGCAAATATGGTCCCTTTGATGGATATTTTATGACATATTTTGCATAAATAAACAAGAAACAAGAGTTCATAAAAGATATTTCACTTTCTCATATGGCACATGACAAACCACAATTTCAGAAATTTAATGCAAAATGGAAGAAAGTAGCATTAAACTTACACCATTCAAGCAAGTATCACTTCATCAATCCATATAAACCCTTCTCCATACAAACATATCCTACCTAAGAAAGTTCACACTCTACTTAGCCAATGCGTCCAAGAGAAAATAAGGATTGTTAGTGCACACTCTTTAGAGATAAAATGAGTGTGTGACATAATGATATAGAGAGAATTTTATTCCCCTCTATTTCTATGAGGGTAACCAAGACAAATTTCTCTTAATTTTCAATCAAAATGCCTGAAAGTTTGCTTTAAGCGTCCAACAAGGTTGGTAAGTCACAAGTCAACATATGGATAGCTTCACATAATGATAACATAATAAAAATACCTATCTTCTTCACACAAGTGGGTGAAATGGATCTCCAAGATGACGTCATCCTCATCCAATAGGAATCTCCATCAAGTAATGTGGAAAAAACAGTCCAAGAGTGCTCCTCCCTCCAATACATCTCATCAAAGTGAAAGGGTCCATCTCTAAGCCATTTTCCCTCATCCAATACGTCATCATCAAGAATCCCTATGTCATCTTCCTAAAGTTTTCATATGTGGCATGGTAGCCATAGGGCATGATTTTAACATAAAAAAGAGGTATGTTGACTCTCACAAATGATCTCAAACAATCACCATCTCATTTGGGATTTGGAACAAGGGAACACTCATCAAGTAGGTATAAGGCCAACTTGGGGGCAGGGGGGTTGGGTCCTCTGGGTACATTATCAATATTTCCAACGATCTAAATTCTTGGATTAACATTTCATAATTTGGTACTATGGAAGGGGCCACACATCCATGTGGAATCTCGTTAAGGGCCAAAACTCGTCTCTAGAGGGGAAATTTTGGGGCTGCAAGGTCATAAGTGCTCTTATGCTAGGTTAGACGTTCTCCTCATTTTGCTACAGAAAGGCCAAGCCACCCTCAAGGGATATCCATTGCACCTATGAGAAACAATATAATACATACCCTCAAAATAAAGTGAGATCAACATCATTAGGTAAAGAAACCATTGAAGTATCATAATGGACCATATTCAATGCTAAGGGCACAAAAATGTTTCACACAAACTTTTCCTTCAAACATGTTTCTAGCAACCTAATGAGTTTTAAGAAATTTACCATACTTATGTTAGGGATGATTATACAATTATCCCTATTAGGTGCTTTGAACCCTAAGGGGAATGGAATTTCCTATATAGGCCCATTAATATATAGGTGTGTAAGATAAATTTGTAAATGGAATGGGAAAGACTTCAAGGAATATGTGACTACCTTGGTTCTAGTTGAAAGAGGTCCAACATATTGAGTGTAATGATGATAGGATGGAGTAATCGTGGAGGCTTGAGATACCCATTTTCTCGACATATTTTTACCTCCCCTCTGGTGTGCCTTTTACTTCAATGATATTTATTTTGTTTCTTGCATAGCTTGGGTGACTAGCTTGCTTAATTATTGTCCAATACCCCTTAAATATGTAGTGGTTCATTGGGTTGGGAAAACTATGAGTTCCTTTGATTTGAATTAAACATGATATTCTTAGGAAATGGGTGATTGATAATGGGGGGTGGGGGGGGGGGGTAGAGCTTAGGCTAAGCTTTTCCCCACATGCATATTATTAGTCCTAGCCATATTTTGCATTTTTATTTTTTTCATTTGTTGGCTATTATATTTTTAATTTATTTCAGTTGCTTCAACCTCTTAGGGAAAATTTTATGGGTTGTAACTCATAGATGTGGATAAATGGTGCCAATACTAGTGACAAATGACAATCAAACCAAATAATGGAAGCGGATATCAAGGACAGATGGAAAGTGACAAGTGTGGATTACCTTTGGTGCACCACTTCGAACAATGCCTCCTGTGTGTTCCCCTAATGAATAATGAAAATAAAAATACCTTAGGAAAGGTCACACTGAAGTGGGGGAAAATAATAATCTCCAAGGTGAAGTATGGGGCAAGGATACAATCAAGAGTGGTCAATCATCCAACTCAACCAATGATCCACATTAGAATTCCCTTAACATTAAATGAAATCACATGATTACATAAATGGTTTATGTACCTTTTGATAAATGACCCACCCCCCTTCAAAAAGTATGCCAGATGGAAGAGATCACTAAATATAGGTTAAGTCGAGAGCTCTAAAGTGAAGCTATTCGTGGATCATCATAAGGTTACTGGCTGGTTGGCTAACCAAAGAGGAGAAAAATTTCTCCTAAGGGTTGCCCACTTGGGTGGGTAACAAGAACACTTCATATATATGTACAAGATGAAGTACAAGTACATATAATAGTTTTAAAAAATCTAGTACAAGTCATTCCTTCCAAATCCTAGCCAGGGAAACCAGAGTAAAACACTAGCAACAAACTCCTCATAGCTTGGAATCACTCTTGACCAAAGTCGGTTGCCTCCAAAAATATCCTCAAAATTTAGTACACACATCAATAAATCCTCCTTGGAACCTTCACTTGTTTCACATGTGTACAAAATACTCTCTCTCTTTCTTCTCCACATTAAGCACTCCAAGTAGTAATGGGATTTCCAGATGCCTCAAAACTCGTCTTCCTCTCACAAGAACTACAATATTAATTTCTTCCTTTTATCATATAGGAATTCTCCCAAATCCAAAATTACCTTATCTTCTCAAGGTAAAACCACAATCTTGGTCTTCTCTTGAATCTCGTCAAGAACCCTAATGGTTAATGCATAAGGAGAAAATATAATGAAGAAGAAGTACAAAGAGACTAGTTGTTACGTCTCTGATTCAAGCATGTGATTAGATGATTTAAAATTAATTAATTAATGAAAATTCCCTCTCCTTTTGTTTATATAGAACTTGAGGGAAGCCAAAATTAAAAAAGTAGACCTTGTCCACAACAAGCAATCTAGCTAGACAATGGATAGTGCCCACAAGTGAAGTGCTTCAACTCCAAATGACACGTGTCTCAAAGGTCTATGTTATGCACATCCTCCAAGAAAGGGTCCCAAGTTGAGTGCCCCGTGATGTGTATAATGATTCTTCTACAAAGGCCACAAATGTTCCCTCCTAATCCATGTTTATATCCAATTCTACCACACTCCTCATGTCAAGTACAAGCCTCTAGGAAAGTAGCCAAGTCTCTCCATTTTTTCTAGGACTCAATGCCCTCCTCCTAGATGCCCAATGGTCCTCATCAAATTGGATCATCCTTCCAAAAAATCAACCAACTTCCATATGTTCACTCCATGAATAAAGCCACTAAACCACATAGGTCTTCAACCTGCTAAGGAAGTGTGTCGCATAAGCATCAAGGCATAACAATCCATGAGTAGGCTATCTCCTATGTGTATTTCCATCATGGTACAACCAAGGGTAGCTAGCACATTACGCACCCTATATCACATGAATCACCCCAAAACATGGTGTAAACTCTTTCAAATTAACTACAAAATTTAACAAAGTGAATATACGATCAAGAATGATATTATAATTAAACACTTCCTCAAGAAGTCTTGCCACAAATACTAGCCTAAGATTTGGTTACTTGATCCAATTTTTAGAAATGAAATAAGAAATACCTAAAAGGATTATACAAAGCAATGTTAATTTGAAAATATTTCATTTTCTCAAGCACCAAGGAAGAAGATTGGTCCAGTTGTTGGGATGAATTGACCTATTTGATCACTAGTTGATCATGTTTTCCATATCTTAGGGCTTTACGGAACTTAAAATATGGAGTACAAGGTTCATGTTTAATACCTCATTTGAAACATGAAACATATATTGAACTATAAAAATAAGTTGAAATATATTTTCATTCCTCAAGAAAATAGAGGTTTGTGATCACCTTTCTAAGTGGAAATGTTATACTACTCACTACAAAGAGGGAAATAAAGCATAATGTTGTCACATCAAAGTTGGAGAAAGTGTTAAGGATGTTTAATTTATTCATTTTGGGTAGTAGTTTTAAATCAAATCAATCATGGTTCCACACTTAGATTTGAAGGTTGATAAAACACATAAAGCAAGGGCAACCCAAATTATATCCTAACTACACTAGCTCAATGTAAGCAAAATGCCAAGCAAGGAAAAAAATTTAAGCCCTCTCCTCCAAAGAAGTCATGGAATGTATTAATCCCCTAAAAAATGTAAATGGGAGAATAAAATATCAAGTAAAAATTGAAATGGAGTTTATCAATCATTATAAAATGTTTCTTTTGGTGTGAAGGTAGGATAGAGGAATAAAAGGTGGCAATGAAAACTTGTTTTGGAGTTGTCCCTAGAAATTTTAAACTAGAGCAGTGATGGATACATGAATAAGAGCTCACGTTGAATGACTTAACAATGAAACTTAAAAATACTAACCCATGTTCTTTTTATATGCCCATCTAGGAATTAAGAGGCTCATATTTTCTTCAAGTGTACAAAGAAGTTGTGTATGCTCACAAACATGGTAGACACATTAAAAAAGGTTCGATCAAATTCATTCCAAAGTTGGGTAACCTAAAGCTTATCAAATATTGGATGTTGATAACTTTGTTGAACATATCTTACAAAATTATAGCTATTTCTATTTCCATATGGGTGAACAATATCTTTCTAGGTTGGAGTAGATGGGATTTATGAAAGGTTGATACATTTTAGGTAATGTAGTATTTGTCTAGAAAGGCTTTGAATACAAAAGAATACAAGGTTTGTATGCCCTTTTTGTTAAGAGATATTTTGAGAAAGCCCAAAATAAAGTGGAATGACTTATATTCCTTAGCATGCTAAAGGCACTTGGATTTGGCCCTTTTTTGTCAAAGCAGGGGAAATACTATTATGAGAGGCCTCAACCTATATTTCTCAATTATGGAAAGTGTAAAGAGACGGGGCTCTTTCAATTCAGTTGGAAATGTTTCTTATTGGCCCCTGCCCACTATGTTTTGGTTGTAGAAGGTCTTGGCTATCTCATCCACAACATAATAGCACACAACCAAATCATAGGTATTCCTCTTCATAAGCCTAATGGTGGTCATCTCATGAATGGGAATTTTGTGAATGTGGATGCTTCTTTCCTTACTATGAAGAGAAGAAAACACAAAGTAACACCATGAACTACTCGTGAATATTCCATGAAGCTTTACAATCAAATTTGAAGGTGGCCAAAACTGAATGATATTGACAAAGTTAGAGGTCTTCCTAAAGAGGGAGGTCTACAAAGTCACCATTTTGAAAGAATTCAGAAAAGAAACATCAATGATCTTTTCAATGCTGTCCCTTTGACACTGGGTACCACAAAGCATGAATTGGAGCTCCTATTACCTTGAATAAGAATCATGATATCATGGTTATAAGGGGAAATATAGGAAACACCACCTTTGTTTTGAATAACCTTTAGTATGACTTGAAGAGTCGAGATATTCTTGTATCTCGTTGCTACAAAAGGATTGAACATATTCCCATTAACACCATCATACAAAAAATTATGGAGTCTATTGATGAGACATTACTTGATCTAAATATTAGGAATTGATTCCTAATATATTGATGTAGTCCTAGGAATACATAGTTGCAAAATTCCACAAGGAAGGCTTTATTTGAGACCTATTTATAGCATAACCAACATTCCTTTATATGTTAAGTGCTCTAAACAATTTTTTGGCATACTAAAATATCTCTATGTTCAATGAGAATAACTTTCTTGTTGTCTTTGACACTGCCTTGTTATTCACCAAAAAACATATTAATGAATCAAAATAATTTATTCTTGAATTGGATTATGATAAAACTATGTTGGTAAGAATATGCATTCAATTGAATTTCATTACCTTTATAAGGGTAATTTATGAGAAAGCATAGGGTATTGTGATGGGCTCACCATTGTTAACAATGATCACAAACTTAATGTTAATTCTCTCCCTCTTAAACAAATATAAGGTTAAAATTTGTTAATGATACATTTTTCAATTGGCCATATGGGAAGGATGAGCTTGAAAGGTTCCTCAACCATATCAATATAAAATTTAAACAAATTAAATTTACCATTGACATAGAACAAATAAATAACATTCCTTCACATATTGATCTCAAAGAAGTGTTGGGTGTGTTTGGCTCTTTCAACTACAGAGGCAGAATGCATGCAGCCACTCATGTAAGCAAGAAATCAGTTTGGTTGCAGAGATTGTATTCGAGTATGGGGTTAGTGCAGCGAGCTATAAGGATAGACTTTGATAGACAAAGTGCAATTTTCTTGGCTAAGAACCCTACTTATCATTAAAAGACAAAGCACATTGATGTTCAGTATCACTTTGTGAGAGATATGGTTGAGGATAAAAAGGTGTTGCTAGTAAAGGTGGACACTTTAAAGAATGTTGCAGATGCATTGACGAAGTATGTGAGCACTAAGAATTTCTCTTGGTGTAGATAAACAATGGGTGTTGCATGGCTGGACCAATGACTAAGCTCTCATGTGGCCCCATGTGGAAAGAAAACAACAAGTGGGATAAGGTTGGGTGTGTGTTATATTCTTTCCAAGACTAGCTGCAGGCGGGAAGTGGGGGCTAAGAGGGGGGCAGCTAGCCCCCCTACGCTTGCGCTGGGCACAACAGGGGGGTCACAGGGGGGGTGCAGCCCCCCCTATCGAGGGGGTTTAGAGGGGGGTGGTAGTCCCCCTGCATGGGGTTCAGGGCAATGCCCCAAAAAAATTATTTTTGGACCCTATATTAGGTGGGCGGACCTACCTATGGTTTTGTGCATGGGTTTGCACATGGTTTTGGGCATGATGAATTTCTGCCCATGGTATTTTGTAGATTCGGTCAAGGGAACTACGATTATGTTCTGATCCAGGGTTAATGGACTGGGGTTTATGAATGCTTCGGCATGTATATATATATGTTGTAACATTGAAAGGAATAAAATGAAAAATCAAGTTGGTAGTCTTGGTTTTCGGATCCAGGGGAAAATCTTTGTGTATATCTGTTTTATGTTTTATGCTCTCACTATTGTTTTATTTTATGTTTTAAGAGTTCGTTTGCATATAATTTATATACAGGGTTAAAACCTATAAGAAGCTTGAAGAAACAATTTCATATCGAGCCTAAAGAGAAAGACACATATAATATCTCCATATACATTCATATCATTGTCCCACTAAAAAAAAATTGTTCCTAATTACACCCTCAAATAGAGTAGTCAAATTATTAGACAAAAACCACTTGGAACAAGAAAGATACCATCTCTCTACCACCTTTCACAATAATGAATACCACCCTAAATAATCAATCCCTTTGCAAGGACACTCATCACCACTCTACCGAATCTTGGGATAAACAACCGTTCTCCACACCCATCATTTGTTTATTACCATTCCCTTCGACCAAGAAGTTACTAACTAAACTTCCATAGTTGGAAAAAAAGGAAAAAATATAAAATATATATATATATATATATATACTCCCTCCAAATGCCCTTAGAAACCCTATCAAATTCAACAAATATTCATAAGAATCCCCCCTCCCCCAAGGAATTTATGGGATTTCGTGTTATACCATCATTCTCAAGCTTTAGCAAAGACTCACAAGGCTCCCTCATCTCCCAAGGAATTTATGAGGTTCATTGTTCTTGTAGTCAAACATATATAAGATAAATTGGATAAATATCTAGACTAGATCAAAGCAACAAGTGTTGATATCCAACATAACATGATTGGAAAACCTACCCTCATAAATCACTTAAATAAACATCACATTTATATAGAGAATAAAAGGGTGATTTCTAAATATGAGCATTCGTAAAATACACAAGTTTGGGAAGCACAAAAAAAATGAAATATTCCCAATAAATTCAACAAGGAAGATGGATTAAGATGAGGGAATAATTGGAGACATGTCCTTCAATCTATGGATTCAGACAAAAGGTCAATTTCATATTGGAATCCATATTAATTTTGTATATTTCTTTCTTTCTCATAGTTATCAAGATAAGGCATAGTAGGTTACAAAAAATGTTAACTATAAAAAAATCCCACATGGTAAATTCAAAAATGTATGAACAATGTAGTACCCTTTTAAGAAATAAATTCAAATAATGGGACCTTCACCAAACAATGCCCATTTATCTCAACAATTAAAAGGTAAGCATATGCAATGTTATTCATGACCATTTTATTTAGCTAGAGAGAAAAAAATGGGTATTGCACTTGAAAGAATTGATAAGCTATCTCATCTACCCATAATTATTTGTGTAATAATTCCTAGAATGATGATGTGATCAACCAATATCGATCATATTTTTGTCGTGTCTTATTGTCACAACAAAAATAAAATAAAATATTTTGAGAAAAAATTGATCTCAAGATTAAACAATCACAAGCTTGGATCTCATTGTGCCCACAAAAAAATTTGTTTCTAAATTTATCTACTTTTTCTTGATGGGCCTTCACATTGTATATCCTAGAGGCCCAACAATGACACTTCTTGACCCTTTTTGTACCCATGAGACATCTTTTGACCTTGCCTAAAATATGGGCTTTTGCAGTTAATTATGAGTTGATTGAGATTGTTGATTATATAGGTTCTATAGTCAAGGTTATCCTTGTTTTTTTGGTACTATTTGCATTCTAATGTGGGAGGTTTAACCACAAGGTATCCTATGCCCCGACATTTTAAGAAAATGAGGAATCATGTCTCCTCACATACCTCCAACTCACTACCAAGCATTAAGGAGAATTGTCCATCTCCTCTCGTCGAACTCAAACTCTAGGGAACCAAAAGACAATCATCAAGTATGGTCATCCTAATCCAAGAAGCCTTGTGGAGAAAGGCCCTAAAATCCCTCCTTGATTGAAGGGATTAGCTCATACTACATAGATGTATAAATAGAACTAAGGGGATAACCATGAGAAAGTTTGAATTGGGCTAGAATTGCTTTGTAACTTGTTATTTTGCTTACAAACCTATAAGAACATTACTATATTATGTTTTGATGAACCAATAAGAATTTCAATGTATTTTCTCATTAGTTTTCTTTAAGGATCCTTGTGCTACTTGGTTAGGGTCCACTCAAGAGGGCTTGAGCACCCTTATGTTCTTTGTTTTTCACATATTTTAGATCATACTTAGTCTTTTACTATTTTTCAATATCTAGAATGCTTCAATAAATTTATGTGAATTAACCATAGTTTCACCCTTTTTTTTGCAAGCAATTATAGTTCAATTGAATATTTTTTGGATTTTTTTAATGGTGTTAGAACCTCCTCCTAGCATGTTAATCATGATTTTCTTCATAGGTCATGTTGTATCAATTTTAGGAAGAATAGTAAGTTGTACATATTCTTTCAATACTTTCCTATATTCATGTAGGTTTTCCTTTAGGACTATTATAGCTCCTATAGAACAACTCAATTTCGCTCTTTACTGTATCTTCATTCAATGATTGATGCCTTTTAGGTGTCATAATGATGGTATCATGATTGATGCCTCCTAGGTGTCATAGTGATGGTATGGGGCTATGGTGCTTTGTAAGTGGTTAGAAGAATAGTTAGAAGTATTGAATCTTTTTGTAATGGCTTAAATCTCAATTCAATAATTACTTTGTTTTGTGCAATTACTCTATTTTCAGTGTTCCTTATGCAATAGATCAATTAACAAGTACTTTGCTTACAATTTCCTTTATGTTGTTTGTTTCCTTAGATAGTTGTCAATTGATTTATAATATCCTTAGCTTAGTCTAATTTTCAACTTTCATGTTACAATCATAGATTGTTTTCCTTGTTTAATGGATTTCCTCTTATTGAGGTACTCATAATAAAACCTAGTATATGACAAGTCCCAACCAATAGATAGGTGCATGAGAAAGAAGATAGGTGTGTTTGCATATACAATGCACAACATCTTGAAAGTTTATACAAACCTTGGGTTGATAATTGAAGTAGTAAGTTAAGGAAGGGTAGCATTCTTGCTACTATTCCAAGGCCCACAATTGTTGCTAAATACTTTTAATTTTTTTGGGTTTGGTCATGGTGATCTCTTGTGATAACCTTGTCCATTTTCGTTTTCATATGCACCCATATTCAATTATTTCTTGTGCATGTTCTCAGTATAGTTCTTTGCAAAACTCATTATGAATCCATTACATTTCAATGCAGATGGCATTATTATTGTTGTGACACCTCACAAATCTTTTCCCCTTTGCAAACATAATCCTTCACTAGTCCAAACTATACCATATGTATTTTGTAGCCTAGAGGTTTTCTACTAAGAAAAACCATTAGTAGCAATTCTCACAATTTTCAACTCTAATTAAACCAAGACATTTGTAGTTTAATTCCTAGAACTAAGTGCATTGTGAAGAGAGTTTGGTTTGAGAAATTTGTGTATCTAAGCATTTGATAATGTCTCGAGAAGATATCACACTTTGTAAAAAATTACAGAGGTGGCCAAATGGTATTTGTTGGTACTATCATCCTAGCCATTGTTAAAGTCATTGTTATATGCATCAGGGTTTTTTGGATGGACTCCATTAGAGCAAGGAAGGAAAATATGATGAATTTAACTTATCGTGCATGTACTTGTTTGTAAAACAAGCAATTGGTGGATTTTATTGCAAGCATGGTTTTTTTATAGAAATGTTTCAAACATCTTGGTAAGAGGGTATCATCATTATGAGCTGGTACCTATTTCTTACAAGGCATCATCATACTTATTTGTTCCACCCTTAAGATTCACAAGCTTCTTGGAGGTAATGCAAAACAATGAGGATATCTATCTTCATAATACCATTGATAAGAACTTGATGAAATGGGTCTAGACGATTGTAAATGAAGTATGGCACCCCAAATTTTCCAATGTTTTATTATATGAATGAAAAACTTATCACTCACTTTTGTCATTCCTTCTTCCACCTCATTTAGTTTGGAAAACAAGGAAAAAGGATAATTCTTCAATTTATGGAGGCCACAACTAGAGATTGAACCTATATTAGTATTGAAAAGCAATGAAGAATACGATGTGCATGAAAATGAGCTACTATTTAAAACCAATTCCACAACAAGAATTTGAAATGCATGAAGCAATTGACATTGGTGAATGTTGTTTGACAATAGGCGATTGATATTAAGATCAAGTTTCATCTAGAGTCAAAAACAAAATTTGGAGAGCAACTCCTACTCAGATTGATGGATTGAAATTATTTGTAGTGAATAAATTGAAGAAACAAGTAATTCAATGTAGACAGAGAGTTTGGAATATATTAAAAAAATACCTTGCATTGAAAATCTTGAATGGCATGCACAAAAATTACCCTAATGAAACTTCCAAATTGACATAGGAGACTTGGTGACATGAATTACTTACCAAAGAGATTGACCAATGAGTACATCTAGAGGTCAATGCACTTTGTGAAGGATTTCCATGAGTAGGTGAAAGATGAAATTGAAGAAAATACCATTATTTCCAAGACATGTAGGAAGAAATTGACAATTTGACATTCAGGACTCAAAGACACATGGATAAAATAGGATTATTGAGGTGGCAAGAGGATTATAGTTCATAATTGAAGAAGAAAACTACAAAATAAACCATGGAAAATAAATTGAGAAATAGATTTGTAGATCAAATAATACAAACCTAGATGCAAAAGGTTCTCTATGAAAAAGAAGTTGAATTTCATAAATTTAAAATTACCTATGCTCACCAAACTACTTAGTGCAATTTTTAAACAGTCAAAGTAATAAAAGACTAGGAAATAACTATTTTCATATTATTTGAATAAAGTGGTAAAATTCCAGCAATTGAATTAGAAGATACTCCAAAATATTAAGAAAAGACAATTTTGGCAAAAGGTTGTGAAATAGAACAAAGGGATGGTTGATTGCATACATCCATCATGAATTTATGTTATTATATTGAGAAATATTTGTTTCACTGAAATTGTGATCTCTCTAATCAAATGACTTAGAACTGGGTGATTCCATCCAAACACTAAGCAATTTGGGAGAGAGCGTGTAAAGCAAATATAAATCTTCTCACAAAGTTATTCATTATTAGATGCTTTTGTGCCAAAGACATCTACTATCAATCCATATTTTCTCTTGGGATCCATATATTGATGGGCGTTACCTCTTATGAATAATGAGAGGTTATTATATGAAGATAAAAAAAATATGTTAAGTTGGAGGAAAAAATTAGGCAAAACATTTGAGTAAAACGTGTTTAAACAATCACTAATGTTTGAAAACTCTAAAGACTTTATTCAAGATCTAGGTAAAGTTCAACATGTATGGAATTTATGGGAAAAAACAAATATCACAATCTTTGGGTGAAGTAAAAGATGTTTTCAAATCCAAAGTCATTGTGCTATCAAAAGATGATGGAATAATATACTAGTTTTTTCCATCATTAGTCATTGATAAAGCCACCTTGTTTATGGAAAAGTTGAAATAAGTTGGATGTGCTTAACTTGGAATGATTTTTCGAGTTTTCCCATTGATGATGCTATTATTCTCCACGATCTTCATGGGTGAAAAGAGATATCTCGAGGTTCCAACAAGATGGAGAGGGATTCACGATGGGTTTGCTTATTTGATGGATGAATTTAGACTATCACATGTTCAAGGAAAAGAAAAGAGGAGGACATCTTTTGGATCATACATGGAGATAATTCAAATATATGAAATGGGAGTGTTTGAAGAAAGGACTATTATTGTAAACCACCTCAATGAACAATTTACATCCCCTCATGATCATTGTAATCTTTACCAATAGCTTATTGAAAACAACTTTAAAAAAATGACATAGTAATATTTCAACATCCGCTTCACAAAGACCTAATTTGAAAGAGGCTTAATGTAATTTTCTAAGGATTGGCTAATTCAAACAAGAAAAAAGTAATGCCTGCAATCTTCACACCTATTTTGCCTTCACTTTGTAAATGTGTTTCCATGTCAAATACATTTTGATGCCTATTGTATATTCAATACGATGATTTGATGAGTTTCTTAAAAGCCATGTATTTTGTGTGACTCTTATTATCGTATTTTTATAATGAAGTCACATATGTATTTAAATAATCAATAAAATTTGATCACAATATTTTTGTAATTAAAATAAAGGGCGTATATGGTTATGTGGGGTTAACTAAGTTGTGATTTGATACTTCTACCTAACTAGCTTGTTACTACCATCCCCTTTCACTTTAAAAGGAGAAAAATTCACTAAATAGAAAGGAAGTGACTCTTTAACATTATATTTCTTTTAGATTACTTGGTGTATTCTTCTACTTATCATGTAAAAGTCAAATCAATATAACTTCATAGGTGAAATTTAGTGACAACTTCTTTCATTAATTTTTTTTTCATATCATCTTAAGTGTTAGATTAACAAATTTTGTCCTCACCACCTAAGTAGATTGATTGTGCTAGTTTATAATTAATAACATTACTTTACATGGATTTGTTATTTTTAATCCCCATTTTGGAAGCAATCGATGGTTATATTTTTATTTTACTTTCTTAATGTCCTAATCACATATCACATATATGAGATGATGATTGAATCCAATATCTTGAAAAGTAAGTCTATTTATAATTTAAACCCATCAAGTAGGCCAAGTTAGTGTCACTTATCACTTTTGATTTGCCAAGTTCTTCATCATAGAGACTATTTTACACAATCATGTCAAGTTTTAGTTTTCAAAGAAATTGATGTCAATAATTATTAATCACATGCTTTAACTAGTATATTTGGCATTGTGTTGAGACTTTTTTTTAACGTGTATATGAATGTGTATATTTCATATTGACATGAGATTCTTTTTCAACCTTTAAAAATCCTTCGATACCATACTTTCATTGTAACTATACATGCAAAGTTAAATGGATTCTAAACACAATCTTTAATGTTTTAATTTCATAACTATTTTACATTACATTTATAGATTCTACTTTCATTTAATGTTGCATTGCAAGGTGTTTTATCAAATATATTCCAACTATATATTGATTTTTTTGAAGAAAAAACTTCTATAATCCCCCTCTAGCTAATGGAAATTAGTTCAACTATCGACCACAACTACTATAGTAATTGGTAATTCAACCATGGTCAAAGCTCAATTGGAGTAGAACCATGTATTTCACATAAAACTCCATTTTGTAATACTCTATATGAAATAACCCTATAAAACCCAATGGATTGGTTCAATAAATTCAAAGGTAAAGTTTGCCTTCAAATCTTCCATTTTAATTATATATATATATATATATATATATATATATATATATTCTTTCCATATTCTTTCCTTGAGCAAATCGTCAATTCTAATTACTCATACTTTTTAGAATTCTAATTGTCCATAGGGTCTTGGATATACACTCATTGGGTGTTCTGTCAAGACACTCCTTAATGTAAAGTTACTGGTTCAATTCCCTGCCCAATCTAAGTAATATATTGGACATGATGAAGATGTAATCTTGCCAAACTAAAAAAAAATAAAAAATTAAATACCATGCATTCATACTCTGATATAACCAGATCCCCTCGTGCCTAGACAACCTAGCTTGCATTAACTACTAATTATTTGTCATCTCAGTGACAAGATGGTAAAATACTTTGTGGTAACAAGTGATTAGTAGATAATAAATCAAATAATTTCTTCATATACGCTAATCACGATGCTAATCACCATGATCGAGTTCGTATCGACATTGAAAAAAGTATACAACCTAGCTTTTGCATTAACTACTAATTTGTCATCCCAGTGTCAAGACGGTAAAATACTTTGTGGTAACAAGTGATTAGTAAATAATAAATAAATCAAATAATTTCTTCATATACGCTAATCACCATGATCGTGTTCGTATCGACATTGAAAAAAGAGAGGATATAGGTTAGAATCATCACCATGTTCGCGTTCAAATCAGTAGTGAAAAAAAGAAAGCATTAAACTCACCATTAAGTTCAAAGATAACAGAAAATTAAAATTTTCAGCAGTGTAAAGGAGAAAGCATTAAACTCACCATTAAGTTCAAAGAAAACAGAAAATTAAAATTTTCAGCAGTGTAAAGAAGAAAACATTAAACTCACCATTAAGTTCAAAGATAACAGAAAATTAAAATTTTATAAATTTGAAAACAGATAAAATAAAATTTCATTAACTAGCTAATTGTATTCGAATTTCATAAACGAATTATTCGTAAACTTGAAATTCAAATGGGATGAAATAAACTTGGGGAACGTAATCTACTGTATTCATTGAGTCAAGCTGTTAGCCGAATATCAGATCCTTTTGTTAAAATCCAGCTAACATGGTGAGATAAAGAGACATTCTCATATGATTGAACTTATATATTAAGTTTAAAGCGGTGATTCTCAAGCTAAAGTCAAGCTGAAAACGTCAACCTGGTATGGTAGAACATAACCCAATATGTGAACTAACATTGTCCCATGGTAAAATTTGTAGCTTGTGACTGCACAGAACTTAAGGGATTTCACAAGGATCTGAAATTTGGGAGCTCAACCACCTTTCCTGCCAAAAAAGCAATTGATTTTTCCATTTTAGCGTCCAGGCAACTAATAAAACACGGAAATTGTTCTTGCAGTGACAATTTCATAAAGTTGTATAACAGATATACCAATAGTTGTATATGAAGAAAAAGGCGTTTTTTCGACTTTGAAAAAAAAAAAAAAAGTGGTACCCTACCTAGCATGGCGTTCCTTTAGTAAAACGAAGTATAATGGATCCTGAGATGAGATTTTGAAAAGCTGAGTAGCAATATACCAACAAGTCGTCATGCTGCACAAAACAAAAGTCTTTTAGAACGTATCCATTCTCGTTTATAGTTCAAACATGAAGGCAGGTACTGCTTGACATTACGAGGATTCAAGTAAAGAGCCTTCTCTTAAAAATGGAAATCAATACATACCTGCCGAAACAAATCAACAATACTGTCCAAGTAAATGCACCAATCCAAGTGGACTCCTTGTAACATACCCAGGTCTAAATAAAAAACATATGAATATTAAAATGTTAGATACATCCTAATATATTGAATATTTAAAAAAGAATGGGCCACTGTACAGTGTACACCATGTAATTTAGCAGTCCAAGTGAGAAAAAAAAAGCATAGCACACTAACCATCGTAATCAAAGAATATGTAATTCGATACATAAAAAGTGAAGTAGCAGAAATCCAAAACTTCAGAGAATTGCCCATTTAAGCTTTTAATACATGATACAAAATGAAGTAGAAGATACCCATAGACTCTGAGATTTGCCCATTCAAGCTTTTATGGGCTAAAACAGTAGTTCATGATGTGAAGACTACCTTCTATATATGAAAACTTACATGCACAATCTACATTGCAGAGTTTCATGGTCAACAATGCTATATTTTCCACTTTCAGGACTTTCTACTACACCGTGGATCCTTGTTAAATTTAGATAACCATGGTATACTCTATGCTTAAAGCAGTTTACTTCAATCTTTCTTATAGGCCCAATTCAGATTAGCAATCACATAATCATTGAAAGTAAATGCTGATAGAACATAATAATAGATCTACAGAAGACAAGCCAATATAATAAATCAGAATTTACAATTCTTCTTGTCCAGCAAAAACAGAGAAATGTTTGTTACAGCTGTCAACAGGATGTCCTAGCCAGCAAAGACTTTGGCTGGTCAAACCAGCTCTTCCAACCAACTGGAGGTTCAGTCAAACACATACAAGATCAACCTTCCTTTAGTGTCACACACACCTCATACAGCTCCCAAAACAGTCAACGCAAGTCAACAAAAGGATCCCTCATCCAGATTTCCCGCATCCAAATTTCCAACATCTATATTTCTGGCATCCATTTCCGGCATCATCCATATTTCCGGCGTCCATTTCCGGCATCATCCATATTTCCGGCATTCAGATTCACACGTGGGAGAGAGAGAAGCCTTTTCTAGGCTGTACGAACCAATCAGATCATGAGGAATGTGTGATGAGATGATGAGCAAATGAACATCAAGTCTCTCCAATTTATATCCATCAATGAGGGTGTGTGACACCTCTGTTGGGCTATGAGCCTACATTACAATTCAGGCCGACCTTGACAAATTGCACATGTGTGGAAAATAAAATCAAAATATAAGTTCTACTCATCCAAACAAGATGATCTTTAGATCAATCTTGTACCTCTCCGAAAGAGGAATCCAACAAAAATATCATCATCATCATATGAGCAATGCAACATGGAGTTTGGACCTAGTTGCCCAAAATTAACACTCCCTCTCAACTAGGGAGAACTCCATCTGTCCACCTGTGCCATCCTGTCATACAGTACTAGTGTACTATTACATATCATCTTGCACTTCTGTGTCTTCCTATTGTAACATGCTTTGCTGGCTCTTCTTCGTACAACGAGAGTGAGTCACAAAGACATTACACTCCGCTGACCCGAAGTCAGCATAGAGTTTAAAATCTCAATGGGACTCAAGAGTCACATACTAACCCGAAGTCAGTTTAGAGGTAAGAACCTCATCCAAACTTGATCCCAAATCAAGTGATTCGACACATCCCATCCTAGACATAGAGAGTACGGCAATCCCCGATGCGTCCATCAGTAAATCTATTGGTCTCTATCCACATTTTCCACCTCATTGGCCAAATGAGAGATACTTCCCATGAGTCCAAAACTCCATGGGTAGGATGCATGTGGGGCGTAGGTCAAAGAGAGGGTGAACCAGCTCAATATCATAATGGTGGGGAAGTAGTACACCAACAAGGTTCAGCAAACCTAGCCTTGTGGTTGCTTATAGCTCCAAGAAGGTATCCCCAAGCCCTCTAGATCTCCTAGAGCTCATAGTCCAACTCAAGCGGGACCCTCACAATAGGGTTTGTCGACGATTCCACGCTTCTCACAGAAGGTTAAGAATTTGACCTTCCCCAGGGGCTTCATGAGAATACCTACAACCTGCTCATCAGTCCCAATGTGATCGAGCCTTACAGCACCTTGTTGTACCATGTCCCAGACAAAGTGGTACCTAATATCAATATGCTTGGATCGGTCATGGAACACGAGATTCTCAAAAAGACGAATCCCACTCTAGTTATCACAAAGGATAACGGCGGTATCTAGCACATGCCCAAATAGCTCACTGAAGAGCTTTCTCAACCAAACAACTTCATAACAGGCCATACTCGCTGCAATGTATTCGGCTTCAGCGGTGCTCAAAGCAACCGATTTCTGCTTCCTGCTCATCCAAGAGATCGAAGCAGAACTCAGGATGAAGCAACATCCAGATGTGCTCTTACGATCCACCACACTGCCTGCCCAATCGGCATCAGTATATCCAAGGAGCCTCATACTCGCGGCAATGTATCTCAGACCATGGTTGATTGTACCCCGAAGATATCTCAATAGATTCTTGGCACCAATCCAGTGAATGTGCTGAGGCTCAACCATATGTTGACTCAAAGTGTTCACTGCAAAACATATGTTCGGACGTGAGTTCACTAAGAACATCAAGGCCCCTACGAGTTGTCGATACTCGGTGGGATATCCCAGCTCGAGCCCAGCAGCTCTTCCACACAACTTCTTAAAGTTGAGTTCCATCAGTGTCAACACAGACTTACAGTCCACCATCGCAAATCTCTCCAACAGCTTCACAACATATTTTCCTTGAGAAAGGAAAATCTCACCTGGCTTTTGCCAAACCTTTAAGCCTAGGAAATAGTGCATTAGTCCTAGGTCCTTCATCTCAAACTCAGAAGTTGGCTCCCTCTTACATTGATGAATTAGACGGTCAGCACTTGTCAGGAAGAGATTGTCCACATAGAGAACTAGAATGAGAGGCCTATCTTTATCAACCTTGAAGTAAAGGTTTGGATCAGCATCACTTCGAGTGAAGCCCAACTTCATCAAGTAGTTATCAATCCTCTCATACCAAACCCTGGGGGCTTGCTTCAACCCATAGAGGGCTTTCTTCAACCTGCATGCATATGTGTCTCTATCTTGAACTTTGAACCCCGGAGGTTGCTCCACATAAACCTCTTCCTTGATTGAACCATGTCTTCACATCCATCTGATGGAGACTCCATCCTTGCGTTGCAGCAAGGGCAATGATCAATCGGATGGTGGTGTAGCGGGCAACAGGTGCAAATATATTATCATAATCTAAACCTTCCTTTTGAGAGAAGCCTCAGGCAACAAATCTTGCCTTGTACTTTTCAGCACTTCCATCGGCTCCATGCTTGATCTTGTAGAGCCATTTCGAGGTGACAATAGATTTGTCCTTTGGTCTTGGGACCACATCCCAAACATCATTCTTCATAATAGACTCATATTCTTTGTGCATAGCATCCTTCCAAACTTGATGCTTTACGGCTTCTTCAAATGTTCCAGGCTCAGATTGTACAATAGTGCTCATGGCTACTAGGTACCTATTCAACTTCTTGCTTTCACGGAATGTTCCTCCCGGAGAAATATGTCTCTCGACATCTTGGAGAGTGTCTCTAAGCCATGAGGGTCTCCTTTTATTTGAAGGAGGTGGATCAATAGGATCCATTGGACCTTCAACATCAGGCATTGATTCATCCTTCGGTTCTTCCAACTTCCCTGCTTCTTCTTCTTCTTCTTTGTCTTCATGTGAGCTAGGAAGATCTTCGACTTTCCTGAGGGTAGCATCTTCATCGAAGGTGACATCGTGGCATATCTCCACTTCTCTTTGACCAAGCACATAGATTCTATATGCCTTCTAAGTTTCACTATAGCCCACAAACATTCCTTTATTCCCAGAAGCATCCAACTTGCTTCTCTTTTCCTTCAGCACATGAAAATAAATGGGACTTCCAAAAACTCTAAAATGGGAGACATTAGGCTTCTTACCAGAGAAGACTTCTTCAGGAGTTTTGGAGTCCAATGTAGAATGTTGGCATCTATTTTGAACGTACACAGTAGTGTTGGCAGCTTTTCCCCATAAAAACTTCGGAAGACCTTGGTCATAAAGCATGGCACGAGCAGCTTCCACAATGGTTCTATTCTTTCTTTCAGCAACACCATTTTGCTCAGGAGTATACACAGTAGTGGTCTCCCTCTTAATGCCAACTTCCCTGCAAAAGTCATTGAATTCATTCAACTCGTACTCGGTGCCATTATCAGTCCTCAAAATCTTGATCTTCTTCCCTGTTTGATTTTCCACCAAGGCCTTGAAGGTACGAAACCACTTGAATGCTTCATCCTTCTTTTCCAACAAGTATATCAAAGTCTTGCGAGAGAAGTCATCTATAAAAGTGATATAATACAAGCATCCTCCCAAGGATATTACGGGCATCATCCCAGATAGATCAGAATGTACCAATTGAAAAATATCAGATGTCTTCGTGACACTTAAGGGGAATGGTCCCCTTGTATGCTTTCCTTTAGCACAACCCTTACAAACACCTTCATGGTCATCTTTGAACTCGAGCATCCATGTGATCACCTTCTTTGCTTCGAGAAGGGCTTTGTAATGAAGGTGTGCAAACCTCTGGTGCCATAGCTCGGTTAAAGAGTTATGTCACATGCCATGGCCCCTAACGGACTTCCACCAACCTAATAGAGCGTATCAACTCTAAAACCAATAGTAAGAGCTCCACTGAAGTTCTTCTTCCAAATGCGTACCTTTCCACGATGAATGCCACCTTGAATCCTTTATTTTCCATTGCCGAAATGGAAACTTGATTCTTCTTCAAAATAGGTATGTACAACACATCTTGCAAGTGGAGGACTTGACCTTGAGTTAGACGAAGGGGCACAGTCCCTGTCCCTTTCACGAGATAGGTCACATTGTCTCCAAGGATAATCTCCAAATTAGTATCCTTCTCAATCAAATCAGAAAGGCTTCTTTATATCCAGTGAGGTGCCTTGAAGCACCACCCTCAATCAACTAGACATCCAGGGTGTCGAGAGGAGATGCAACAGAGAGGGAAAATATAAGAATATATTCATTTTTCTTATTATCAATAACATTGGATTCATCATACCTACAATTCCTTGACCTCTTGAAAGGTTGACCATTTCCACTTCGATCAGAGGGAGCCTTCCTCTTCTTTGCATGAGCAGTAAAGGCAGTAAGGTCACCTCCATTCCCATTTGAGGGATGGTCTCTCTCCATCACTCTTGTCTCCTCTTGAGTGCATCTCGTCAACAATTCATCAAATCAGGAATCACATTATTATTAAGAATAGTAGTATTGAATACATACCAATCACAGGGAAGTCCTTCGAGAGCAATGAGAACGGGCTCTCGATCAGCTACTTCTCCTCCAATAGCTAAGAGATCATTCCTAATTTTTGTGAGCCTCATAAAATAGGATTGAATGGATTATTCTTTGCCCTTCTTGATATTCTTCAACTTGTTCTTGAAGAAAAGAACTTGATTAGCATTGCTAGCCCTGAACATGCTAACCAACTTATCATACATCTCTTTAGATGTACCTAGCTCGAAGATATAAGCAACCAAGTGCTTATGAATAGAATCTCTGATGATCATCTTCACCTTGACTTCCCCTTTTCTATACTTCGTCTTTGTGGCAGTCGATGCATTTGATGGAGACTCATTGATCTTCCCTGCACATAGTCCATGACTTCTTGACCTTCCAATACCAAATCCAAAGAAATCTTCCACGCATGATAATCAAACTTATCAGTCAGCTTATCATCACTCTTGAAACCCTTGTATGTGGAGGCCATTGGTCCTTGATAGGACAACTTCTTCGGTGATTTATTTTCACACTAGCTTGGGCTTTGTCTTCACCTTAGCTCCGATACCATGTTAAATTTAGATAACCATGGTATATTCTATGCTTAAAGCAGTTTACTTCAATCTTTCTTATAGGCCCAATTCAGATTAGCAATCACATAATCAATGAGAGTAAATGCTGATAGAACATAATAATAGATCAACAGAAGACAAGCCAATATAATAAATCAGAATTTACAATTCTTATTGTCTAGCAAAGATAGAGAGAAATGTTTGTTATGGCAGTCAACAGGATGCCCTAGCCAGCAAAGACTTTGGTTGGTCAAACCAGCTCGTCCAACCTCCCGGAGGTTCAGTCAAACACATACAAGATCAACCTTCTTTCAGTGTCACACACACCTCATGAGACAACTCCCAAAACAGTCAACGCAAGTCAACAAAAGGATCCCTCATCCAAATTTCCCGCATCCAGATTTTCGGCATCCATTTCCGGCATCCATTTCCGTCATCATCCATATTTCCGACATCCAAATTTTTGGCATCCATATTTCCGACATCATCCATATTTCCAACATCCAGATTCACACGTGGGAGAGAGAGAAGCCTCTTCTAGGTTGTACGAACCAATCAGATCATGAGGAATGTGTGTGATGAGATGATGAGCAAGTGACGGTGACGGTGTGTGACACATTTGTTGGGCTTGTGAGCCTACATTACAATTCAGGCCGACCTTGACAAATTGCACGTGTGGAAAATAAAATCAAAATATAAGTTCTGCTCATCCAAACAAGATGATCTTTAGATCAATCTTGCATCTCTCCGAAAGAGGAATCCAACAAAAATATCATCATCATCATATGAGCAATGCAACATGGAGTTTGGACCTAGTTGCCCAAAATTAACAATCATGCGGTCATCATCCTAATTAAAAACATGGTTCTTGGCATGTGCACAAAAAAAAAAATCCTAGCAAGGCATATTTTGTACTCTAAAATCAGGCTTTGGGACATTGATGTACCACAATACGGCCATTGTCCACATAGATATGCATTATTTTTTTTACAGTAATGACCCAATGACTAAGAGCCTGACATTCGGTATTGAACACAGCTGGAGTGAAAACTCCCTGGGGCTGCCTACTCCTTGAGCCTAATCAATACAGGCTAAGCATGTCATTTCGGGGAATCTAACACAGGTGGTGAGGGAGTTAACAGCCCACCTCAAGTCCTCAACCACTCGGTCTATATGAAGAAGAAAGCGAGTATCCTTGGACACAGTCCACTTCATTGGTTAGCTTGTTGACATGGTCAACTATAATCACCATTTTTGTTAACTTGTAAATAAGACTTGTGGATAAAAGAAGGCGTGTGTGATTCTAGCGATTAATTGATGTTTGTTCTTATTGGTCGCCTCCTACTTCTCCACCACAATGTAGTTAGGGTTTATGCTTATCATTTGGTAATTGGTGTTTATTCTTATTGGATGCCTCCTACTTGTCCACTACAATGTAGTTAGGGTTTATGTTTATCATTTGGTATCAAAAAAATTTATCAAGCTCTGAGCTTTGGTTTTTCTTGGTTCCCCCGGGCTTTTACTCTCCAGTAACTAGGTTCTTTCTTTGAGGATCTCTGCACCACCTTGGGTGCCTTTACTCCAAGTTCTGGTTCCTTTGGCTTAAACACCCACCCAGAATTCTCTTTGATGTCAGCTCCAGGTTTTACTTTGGGTTCATGCGTTAACCCAAGTTTTGGTTCCTTTTGGCTTGAATTGCTACCCAAAATCTTCTTTATTATTAGCTCTAGGTTCTTTTGAGGTACTAACCTCCACCTAAGAACACTTTTCAGCAGCAGCTTCTCCATCAACTGCCTTTCCCAGCCACTCAAACTCAGCAGATTCATGGTGTCCACCAAAGAACAACAGTGCTTGCTTCTACGATCCACTTGATGGGGTCGCTCAACACTCCAATCCCATTCTTATCTTGCACAGCTGTGCACGCAAAATAAAACAACACTGAATCTGCTTAGTCCCTCTGATAACAATCTTTCTGGACCCTCCAGCGCTGTCCCTATCTCAACCAGCCATTCCTCGTGGAGTAGAATCACGAGCACTCATACCATAGTCAATCAAATTTCCGTCATCATAGTATGCATTACCCTTGGACCTACACCTATTACAACCTCTGTCTCACAGATAAGGATCCTGGCTGCCCATTCCAAAGTCATTATCATTGTCATTATCTTGTTCTACGCCACTGTCAAAGCCTCTACCATGACCAAAGCAACCATAACTTCTACCATGGCAATGTCTACAACCCCAATTCCATCCACTATCTGAAGAATTATAATAACCTACTTTATCTCCATTTTGATGGCTTACAATCACAACAATTCAATATTAACACAACAATCACCACCATATTTCTTAGTATATAACCAAGGAAAAGCCTCACAATCCCTCACCTGATGGCATGTAGCTTCTCTGCTTCAAGGTATTTTAGAACCTTATTATTTGGTGAACTCCAAGTTCTTGTTGTTGGGCGTGGACATATTTGAGCCTATCTTTTCATTCGACTCCATACACATCCATAATCCCACCCCTTTGCAGCAGTAGCCACACATCACTGTCATTCACAACAGTCTCTTGTCTCAAGCCGTGGATCCATTCCACTTCTCTGCCTGTTGTGCCCTCCCCTTGGCTTGGTTACTTGCCCAATGTTCAGCTAGTCACTCTTTGCAACTCCACTCCATAATCTACCCAGCGTTTCACCCAGCTTCATGAGGTTTTCCTTCTCACTAATCCCCACAAGGTTCAAGAGATCCTCCTGCATTTCATGTGTATCTTTGAGATCCTCGTTCCTGATTTCCCCTCATTGCACTTCTCTTCTGCGAACATTATAGTTTTTTCCCCAGATCAGTGGTCATATACAGGGCTCCAGCTTTCAGTGTCAATGCTCCAAATCACAGTACTTCTCACTAGTCCTTAGAAATTCCCCCCCTCTGACAATTCCACCATAGCTTCATCAACTGCACAGTCCAAATAGGTGCCCCCTCATCGTCGTCCCAAAACCAGTTCTGCTGCTGTTGGAATCTCAAATGATAATATAGCATCACTTCCTCCATTGTTCCAGTATTTACCTCCTCTTCCACTTGAAGCAGAGAAGCCGAAGCATCGACAAACTCCCTACCAAAAAAGTTAAAACTCAGAAATTTTTGTGCTCACACCCTTGCTTCCCAAGTTTTGTATCCACCACCTCCCAATGTACCCTCCTTGCTTGCTACCCATCCTTCACTGTCACCCTTCATCTATATTGGCCCCTCTGGTCACCCATCTGTAATTTCATCCTCGCTTGCCAATATTCCTGAAATTCTTGGACCCAATAGTGGCCCTTTTGAAAGTTTTTCATGCACAAGGACTTTGCTTCCCCTGGTTTCTTTTCAATTGAAGCCTGATCATTAGAGACATGCTCTGAGCAATCAGTAACCTTTGAAGATATACCACAATAGTTTGGTGAAAAGGCAACATAATCATTAGCTCTTGGATCAACTGAGGGAGACACCTTAAAGGATAATGTACACAATCCATTTCTTCATTTCCTTGATCAGTTGCCTATTTCAATTGTTGTTGATATTATTATTTATGCAATTTATCCTACCTTGCAAGATAGATTGGCTGCTTCACTTCATCCTCTCACTGCACAAAGTAGAATCAGAAAGTGACCCAAATCATCTTTGCCTAGCTGGTCATTGAATTGCTTCTGAAGAAACTCATCCAGGCATACCCCTAATACACCCTACATACTTTGTAAAAAACCAATTATCATCTAGTCCAGCGATACTATTTTGCTTGATTACCATGTGGGTATAGTACCTAAAGCACTTGAATCTCTTGCGGTAGATCTTGACTTGGCCAACAATATTGTTTTGCACAACTGGGTGGTTAGCACAACACTTCAAATGCAACTGTTGGATCATTTACTAGATATGCATTGCCTGCTAACATCGGTAGGAAGAGAGCATTTCAACTTGATGCTATACATCTTATAACTGGTGGCAGGTGCTTTTCTCAATGCCATTGCACACAATATGCATACTGTAATTATTGGTTGCTTGCTTGTTGCTTCTAGTATTGACATATCTTCTACTTTAGTGTCATGTTCATGGAATTCACTCACTACTGTCTGTGGTACTCTCAAGTCTGACTCAACTTTTTATTGATTTGGCCTCCTACTTGCCCTAGATATAGGATTATACTAAGCCGGGAGTCCATTCTCAGGTTCTTTTCATATGTTGTTTAATGCAAACAATTCAAGAAATCCAAAATGGAAAATCATTTGCTTCTGATATTCACATCTCTTCTACTTTGGTGTTGCGTCCATGGATTTCACTCACTACCATCTGTGGTACTTTCAAGTCTGTGACTCAACGTTTTATGGTTTTGGCCTCCTACTTGCCCTAGATCTGGGAATCCATCCTCATGTTCTTTTCATATGCATTTTAATGCTAACAATTCAACAATTCAAGAACATCCAAAATGGAAAATCATTTGCAATTCCATATGGATCTGACTCAATGTCTGGTTCCCTGAGTACAAATCTGGAGCAAATTTCTATTATCTGTGGTGCACACTCAAGTTTTTGCCGAAGCTACCCAAGAACTTGATACAACCTTCTTAGCTGCTATGCTTGATAGTATTTCGGGACCACGATTTCAGGACATTACCATTAAACTTCTCGTGCCATTCTAGTCTAACACGGTACATCCAGTCCATGGTAGCCACTCCTTTTTTTTCTTTTTGGTTGCATTGCCAGGGAGATAACCAGGAAGGCGGCGCAAATGTAGTTGGCAGTGTTGATCCAAAGCACTTTACAGATGCACACACTTTTTTTTTTGTTACATGTTGGGTATTTTGGCCATGCAACATGGGCAGACCACTTATTGCAATTAAAAAACCAGGTTACAGCACTGAGGGTTGTAATGTTCTAGATGATTCTGGCACTTTTTCCAGAGTTGACCCATCTATCATTTTGGTTAAAATCAAGATGCCATTGGTGTTAGAGCTATGTTGATTTAGTGAACACAAACATTCCTGTGTTGGCTTGGTACATTTAACGTGTTTTCTCCATCCACATAAGTGGACTCTTAGCATTTGGTGCTGCTTTCATAGAACTGTACACCTGTTGCAACTAGATAGCAGTCCTTCTCGTGATACCAACAGGCTCCTGGATGGTTTGACAACGTGACAGTGATAAATTGTTCCTTGAGATGGAACATCTTCCAGTTCCTCGTGCTCTTTTGACTGTCGGCACGCATGGTGGGACCTTGCCAACCCCTCCTCACACTAGCAAGACACCACCTTGTATTCTCTACCTTCTGCCCTTATTCGTCCATTCTATCTTGCACCATTTTCCCTCACAACCGTGTGCCATATTTTGTCTAGCAGCAAACCTGCCATTAAACTTAAATCATTTGGCGTTCTTAAAGCAGGAATATGGCACATGTTCTCACTAAAGAGGGAGCCACCGATATGCCACGATATGCTCATCAACCCCTCTTTAGATGTAGATATGCATTATATGAATTTAATATGGAAGAAAAATGTGAAAGTATCTTTGGACATAGTCCACTTGGTTAGTGAGATTGTTGACACGATCAACTATAATCACCATTTTTGTAAACTTATAAATAAGACCTATGAATAACAGGTGGTGTGTGATTCCAAAAATTATTTGGTATTTGATCTTATTTTCCTCTTTCTAATTTTCTGCCACAATGGTGCTAGGGTTTGTGACTTATCACATGAAGAGAAAAATTAATAACAATGACAATTCCTAAAAGGCAGAAACAATAGGATATGTGCAATATTTGGAGATGTAGCGAAGGATATGGATAGGTACCTCATTCTATTAGAGATGGAAAGTTGTAGGGAGAAATTATATGCTCCAAATAACACACAAATTGCAATTTAATGGCAGTGCTCCTCCAGAATAATTTTACTATTACCAGAAAGCCAGTGCTACTAAAACATCGATAATTACAAAGCTCGTGCTTTGTTTGCAACTTTGCATATACAAAAGCATCACAGTCAAGCAGTGAAAGCCCTTGGAATATTAGATTAATTACTCGTGTTGCAAAAATCAGTGATATATTGCGACATTGTCAAGGCATTAATGATATTGCTAAGAAAAAATGTGACTTTTTCCTCCAGTGATATTATCACAATACATTCCAAAAAATTGCAAGATGTTCACAAAATATTTGCAAGTGGATACAAACAAATTGGTCCCATCCCCAGCCAAACATGCACAGGCCAGTTATAAAGCCATAAATCCATTTTTTTTAACTCATTTTTCAAAAGAGATTGGAGGACTTTGAAAGGGAAGGAGGTATCCGCCATTTTTCATCGAGCTAATCAGTGGTAGTAGACTATTTTAGTTTGTCATCAACCATTTATTATGGAGTTAGAATTGATTCTCATCAACTATAACCATATTTGCGGGCATTTATAACAATTTAAGAAGTTTTTGTTTGTTCTTCATGACAATTTTAATGGGAGATCTACCATTTTTTTCTGGTCTGCTTCTTTCATTTACAGCAGTCTTGTGCGCTGATTTCCATTTTCTTGTTTTCCTTGGATTTAATGTTTTCCATATGAAAATGTTGAAGGCTTTGGACCCATTGTGGGGATATGGTGAGTTCATTGAGCCTAATAATTGACAAAATGTATGTTGCGAGTTGTGTAGAAAGAAAATGACAAGGGGTGTCAGCTGGTGGAGATACCATCTTGGACAGATTTTGGGGCATGAAGTGGGAATTTGTCCAAATTCAACCCTGGAAATCATTTGTATTTGCCTAAAAATCACTACAAAATATGTGTAAAAGTAAAGATGATAGGGAAGATTTGAGACTTGACCATGATGCAAGAAGAGTTGCAAAATCTGAGGCAACCACAAACATTTCAGGGTTGCTAGAAGTGAGAGCTGTTGCTCAACCTCGCCTTCTACAATGTGAAAATTCCACTGTAGTATCATGGTTTATTTCTCCTACTTGATTTAAAATATTACAAGTTATTTCCAGAAATTAGATTCAAAAAAAACCGAAATAAACACAAGTACAGTCTACACATAAAGATCATTTATTGAATAATACGCTCATCCAACCAAGTGACACATGGATTTTTGGACATAAGTCCCCAGAAAAACCCAAAGAGGGAAAATTGGTGCAGCAAATATGAGGGTTTATTTTATTAAGTAGATTCTAAGTACAGTAAATCTGGGTTCCAGATCTGGAAAACCCGACAGAGAATAAAAGAAATCAAATCTGCAGCTAACCTGTTGTTCTAGTGCCAAATATCTGACTGATCCACACCCTCAAATGGGATTTACAAGACTCAGCCCGGATCTGGTACTAGAAACCCTAGCGCTGCCCCTGAAGCCCCAGTGTCAGCGCCACTAGCCTCAGAATGCCACTGCGTTGCCCAGAGAGGGACTGCGTAACCCCTGAGAGGGTGACGCAGGCCTTACATTGGCCCTGGAGATCCTCTGTGTAATTTCTGAAGCCCTTTGGAGCCTCTGCGCTGTCCTGCGTAGTTGTTGCTCTGCTTCTCTGCATTGTCCTTGTTGTTGCTCCTCTGTCTCTTACTGACTCTTGGCTCCGGGATCAGAACATCCCCTTAGGCAATACTACGCTGCAGAAAATTCCTCCTGAAATTCTTAGCAAACCCGCCCTAGAATTCCATATCTATTTCTCAGCTCTGCAACTGTGTGTGTGTCTCCAACTGACCCTCAAGCCTTTCTCTTATACTTTTTGTTGAACCCTTTAATGGCCGAGATTAAAACACTCATCAACAGCTGAGATTAAAACACTGTTTGATCCGTGACTTTTAAAACTTTTCACACACGTGTTAATTAATTCACTTTAATTATTTAATTTTCCTAAGTTTAGACTTAGGAAATACATTAAAATAATTAATTATTTAAATAACATGAACACCAACTGAAATTTTACAAAACACTTTCTGGGTTTTGGAGTTCAAGTGTGTCTTAGCCCCTCCACAAAATTCCAGGGCTAGAGCACACCCGATGCTACACCAACTATACCAAATCTCAACACTCCCTCTTAGCACGGAGTGTGCTCTAGCAATGCATCCACACTATGCACTACAAGATTTTGAAGTTGGATTTTGTGTTGCTGATCTTGGCTTGCTGCTCTCCATCCACTGCACTGTTACTCTTTTTACTGCTGCCCATGCCACTGCCACTGACACTGCCACATCTGTACTGCAGCTCCCTCTCAACTTGCTGCATCATGCTGTCCATAGCAGTGTCACTGCTAACTGTTGCACTGCAACTCAGTTGCCGAGAAGTAAGCAACTGAAAGACTTTTGTCCTACTGTTTGACAGATAAGTCAATTTGCCTTCCATCACTAAAGTTCCCTGGATGTTGATTCACGATGTCCTCTTGGAGGCAAAGTTATGCTGCAACACTGCATTACGTGAGCACAACCTCTCTGCGCTGCTGAACTCCCATCAGTCCCTCTGCAATGCTGCCTTCACGCTGCTGCTGCCTCTGCATTACGTTGCTCCCTCTTCAGCTCTTCAGCTCCCTCTTTCACTTCAATGCAACCTTCTGCAACCATCTCCCGACTCATCTCACTACCATCTTAAGGCTCCCGTAGCTCATATGTGATCCAAGAGTAGGGCAGACTCAATGATCCCGCCAATTTTCTGTAGATGCTCTATAGATCCATGTCACCCCACCTCTTCTCTCGAGGCACATGAGCACTCATGGGTACAACGTCATCAGAGTCATCTTCCTTTGCTGTTGCAGCCTTGGAATCAGAAGATCCTTTGTCCTTCTTCTTAGGACAAGTGTTGGCGAAGTGTCCAAGTTCGCCACAGTTAAAGCACCAGACCTTGGAAAGGTCCTTCTTCATCTTCCCTTGCTATTTCTTTTCCCTTGATGCAAGGGCTGCACCCTCCTTCTCCTCCTTGACTTTGGCCTTTCCGCTTCCTCCAGTGATATTTTGCCGCTTGGTGACCCTCTTGATCTCCTCTTGGCAGAGGATAGCCCACATGTCAGCCAAAGATGGTAACGCTACCCTTCCCAGAATGCTCTGGACAAACGTTTCCCAATCTTCCGAGACTGCATTCAGAGCAGTCATCACTAAGAGCTCCTCATCTGGAGTAGCACCAATGCCAACCAGCTGATCTCGGATAGCTTGAAGTCTGAAGAGGAATGGATCTATCTCTTCACCCTTCATCATTTGGAACAACCACATCTGGTTCTCCAAAAGCATTCTTCTTTGGACGGAGCCTCCTTGGTACATCGTGTCTAAGGCTACCCACATGTCATTTGTTGTAGTCTTACCAGCAATATGAGGAATCATAGTTTTAAAAATCGGCCGGACCGGCTCGAAATCGGCTGAGTCAACCGAGCCAGACCCCCGGCCGGACCGACTCGGTGGAAAAAACGGTTCGAAGGCGGTTTGTGACCGATCCGGCCAAGCCGTACACCGAGCCGATTGAGCTAACCGAGCTGTACACTGAGCTGACCGAGCCATACACCGAGCCGACCGAGTCATTGTCCTAAATTGTAGAGATTTGCAATCCGCATTTTGAGTCAAACTTGCAGTGCTTCTGGGTGTGAGCGCAATTGGTCTGCCTTTGAGAGGATTCACACAAAGAAGAGAAATCGTTTCGAGCCAATGCAGACACAAAGTTGCAGCCGCAGGCACTTCCTCTAGTCAGCCATGACGGAGGGGCATAACTCGTCTATCTCAGGCTCAACGTGCTACAATTCTAGTTGAGGATGTTGATTCAGAGGAGGAGGAGCGAGCGGTTTCCCCCTCTGGTTCAGAGTTTGAGGCAGAGGATATTGTCTTGTCAGATGTCTAGTAGTAGTGACTATTCATGTTTTGTTGTAGAGGCCACTTAGAGCCTCCTTGGTTAGGTTTTTTGTTTTGATCTCTATATCATCATTATGTATTGGGCAGTGCACTGGGTGCAATTTTGATATAATGGATATATTCATGCTTTGTGTTTGGAAACATGAATGAAAATCTTTAAAATTATGTTTTTTTATAAAAAAAAAAATATATATTTAATGTATTTTTTACAAAGACCGAGTCATTGAAACCAAACCGGCCGAGTCGATACTGAGTCGGAGTTGGAGTCGGAGCCAACCCTCAGCCATTTCGAAACCCGAATCCGATTTTTAAAACACTGGGAATAACATGGTCCTTGACTCCGTCTATGATCAACCGCTTAGTCTGCGCTTGATTTTCTTCAAACTTCTTCAGAGGATCTGCATCGGTTGGTACAGCAAGAACCTTCTCTGCATGATCTTTGAGACCATACTCATCCAGGACTAAAAGGATTTTGTCCCTCCATATAACATAGTTGGACATGTCATCCAATATATCCTGATCCCTCAGTCCATATCGTGCCATATTGCTCAGATCTGACAAAAACAATACTTCTTCTCCCTCTAGATCTGGGTTTCTTGGTGACTAGAAACCCTCTAGTAATTGCTTCTGCTGAAAACTGATTTCCCTCCTGGAAATATTTCACCCAAACACAATCGGTCAGCACTCTCCAATCCTCCTAATCGAATGTCAGATCTATTTGGCTCAGATCTGCTGAGTAATTGTCTTCCTCCTGCCTTTGTTGACTTAGCTAGGCACAATTCTGCACCTGCAGAATCTCCACCACACCAGCACTGTTGAAGATCTGAAGCATTGCTTTCGGATCTTGGCAAAACTTTTCTATAGCTGAAGAAATGACTGCACTGTCTCACTGACTGGCCTAGCGTAGCCTCAATGCTGCTCAGAAGTGGACTGCGTAACCCCGGACTGGGTGATGCAGTCCTTACGCTGCCCTGGGAAGGTTCTACGAAAGCCTGATGGCCTTCTGCAACTTCAGCATTGTCCTTTCCTGGATCTGCGTTCTCCTGCTGTCAAGATGCCCTTTCCGGATTTGTTGCTTCTTCTGCTACCCTACAGAAAAAATCTTTCTTCAACTAATTGCTGAAGATTCAGCTTGATCTGCTATCGCTCTGATACCATGTGAAAATTCTACTGCAGTATCATGGTTTATTTCTCCTACTTGATTTAAAATATTACAAGTTATTTCCAGAAATTAGATTCAGAAAATACCGAAATAAACACAACTACAGTCTACACATGCAGATCATTTACTGAATAATATGCTCATCCAACAAAGTGACACATGGATTTTTGGACATAAGTCCCCAGAAAAACCCAAAGCGAGAAAACCGGTGCAGCAAATATGAGGGTTTATTTTATTAAGTAAATTCTGAGTACAGTAAATCTGGGTTCTAGATCTGGAAAACCCGACAGAGAATAAAAGAAATCAAATATGTAGCTAACATGTTGTTCTAGTGCCAAATATTTGACTGATCCACAACCTCAAACAGGGTTTACAAGGCTCAACCCGGATCTGGCCCTAGAAACCCCAGTGCTGCCCCTGAAGCCCCAGCATCAGCCCTACTAGCCTCAAAATGCCACTGCGCTGCCCAGAGAGGGACTGTGTAACCCCTGAGAGGGTGACGCAAGCGTTACGCTAGCCCTGGAGACCCTCTACGTATTTTTTGAAGCCCTCTAGAGCCTCTGCGTTGTTTACTGCTCCTCTTCCTCTTACTGACTCTTGGCTCTAGGATCAGATCATCCCCTTAGCCAATACTACCCCTCGCTGCAGAAAATTCCTTCAGAAATTCTTAGCAAACCCACCCTAGAATTCCAGATCTATTTCTCAACTCTGCAACTGTGTGTGTGTCTCCAACTGACCCTCAAGCCTTTCTCTTATACTTTTCGTTGAACCCTTCAATGGCTGAGATTAAAACACTCATCAACGACTGAGATTAAAAGACTGCTTGATCCGTGCCTTTTAGAACATTTCAGCACATGTGTTAATTAATTCACTTTAATTATTTAATTTTCGTAAGTTTAGACTTGGGAAATACATTAAAATAATTAATTATTTGAATAACATGAACACCAACTGAAATTTCACAACACTTTCTGGGTTTTGGAGTACAAGTGTGTCTTAGCCCCTCCACAAAATTTCAGGGCTAGAAAACACTCGATGCTACACCAACTATACAAAATCTCAACACACAATGCCCTCGATGAGCTAACCTTTCTTTGTTATGAGAATCACATTTGATGTACAACCCTCTATCAGGAAAACGGTCAAAATAAAGGAGAAGCAAGTTGCAGACAAGCTTGCAAGTAAATGTTTCTATGGAGTGACATTCCTTCTAGCATTCTCAAGAACAAACCATTCTACCAGTTTCTGTTTGACGACGATGTCGTTGCCCCAAGGTACAAGGCCCCTACCTATGAAGAGTTGAGAGGGCCTACCTTTCAAAATGAAAACCTCAATCACACTCGCATTTTAGAGTAGCTTAAGGATTCATAGGAAGTCACTAGATGCATAGTGATGTTAGACAGTTGAACCAATGAAAACGACAAGACCCTCAGTTTCTTGGTTGATTGTCCCAGGGGGGGCGATGTTTATTAAATTTGTTGATGCATCCACACATGTTAAATATGTTGCATTATTATGTGAGTTGTTGATGGTTTCATCAGAGGGGCAGACCAAAAGAGTGTTATTCAAAACATAATGGATAACACTACTAATTATGTTGGTGGTAGCAGGTTTCTTATGTTGAGGTATCCATCCCTAGTTTGGACTTCTTGCACCACCCATTGCATTGATTTGATTTTAGAGGATATGAACAAAATTATTTATATCAAGGATATCATTAAATCAGCTGGAAGCATTACCAAATTTACATACAATCATGAATATTGTCTTTGCTTAATGACAGAACTCATAGGTAATTGGGAGTTGGTGCATCCTGCAATCACATGTTTTGCCACTAGCCTCATTTATCTTCAGTCTCTCTTGACTTGTACGTGGGAAGTGAAGAGAATGTTCCTTTCAAATGAGTAGCAAGATTCATTTAGAACTAAATCAGAGGGGCAGACCATATATAAGCTAGTGTCATACCAAGAGATTTTTTGGATAGGAGTGGAGGTGTGTACTATTAGTGAACCTTTGATTAAGGTTCTTTACTTGGTTGATGGAATCTTGCAATGGGTTACTTGTATGAGGCCATAAATAGGGAAAAGAAGCCTTCAATACTATAATGAGGGCAAGGGGGACAGGGGAGATGAGGAATGATTATTGGTAAAGAAAGTGATTGATAAGTAATGGAAGAACACATTTCATCGTCCAATTCATGCTATAGGGATCTACCTCAACCCTGGATTCTCTTAAACTTGTAATTTTAGATTGAATGCTAAAGTTATGAACATATTCCACACATGTTCAAACTTCAGAGGATGGTGTCAAGTTCACAAGAAATTGAAAAGATGTATAATGAAATGGAAATGAATAAGATAGATGTAGAAACATTTGGCTTTGACATCGTTGCTCAAGATAGGAAGATCAAAATGCAAGGTAAACTTCATTTTGTTTCAAATTTCAATGTCTTTTCTTTCTTTGTTTCAATTTTGAATTTATTTTCCTATGTTTCTCCTATTTGTTGCAACTTGTAGATGATTGGTGAACAAGCTATCGTACAAAGAAAATGTAATTTGCAACAACTTGTGATTAGAGTGCTTAACTAAAACTTGTGAGTAGAGTGCTTAACTAAGACTTGTGATTAGAGTGCTCAAGTAAACATGCATCTCTTTAGGTTGTGAGTGCAATTGGGGTGTGTTTTAAAAAACACACAAGAAGTGCAATAGGTAAAAAAAAATCAAATTAAATTTTAAAATCATTATAAATAATAATTTATGTCCTCTTACCCTCTAATTCATGCATTATAATTTATGGCTCTCATATAGGTTAGAATTGTAGCACCTTAATGACATAGTTTGCTTATACTACAATCTCTAGTTATGGGTGAAGCAATTTGAGAAAACACGATTTGGAGGCCATATCGTTGAATGGGATTAACACCACTATTGCATGGAGGGTGGAGACAAAGAGGTATCATGGAATTGGCCCTTGAGTGGTTACAAGAGGATGATGTTCTAGAATAGTCACCTTACAGGAGATTGCTATTGACATTGTGACTAACCACCACCTTTATAGACATAGACAGGGTGGTAGACATAGGGAGTTGGACTTAGCAGTTGCACTAGGAGAGGACATTAGAGTTTTGCTTCTTCTTCTTCTTTTAGAGGGTGTTAGAGTCTAGCACCAGTCCCAAGGCCTTCTTCTAAGGGAATAACCATTACCTTTGCATGTAAAAGGGGTAAACGGAATCAATAGTTTATTTATATGATTTCATTGAAGATGACATATGATGATGAGATACATTTATTATATTTTTTTATAACATTTTAAGGTTTAGGCCCATTAGAACTCAGGACACAACACAGTATTGAGGTGTGATGTATCACTAGACAACTTATATGTCAATTTTCTTTTTATATTTATGTGGCAATTGACAAGCACCCAAATTTGCATCCCTTTGACAACCACTCACCACCTTTTAGATACCTCTTTCCCATCCACATTCCATATTATAATCCATTTTTCCCACAACAATGCACTTTTGACCAAGGTGTAGTATTTCTCTAGTTATGTCACTTTTCATGTTCATTATTATCCATTAAGGAAAGAGTCCACCTTTTTTATGCTAACTAACAAGGGAAGCATGAGAATACCGCAGAAAGACTCATAACAGGTACCCCTTGAGGCATCGACAAAGGACCAAAGAGTTAATGCTGTAACTCCTTTGCGTTGTTGCAACACCTCTGCATTGCTACCACACCATTAGCTCACCTCTAGCATATTGGTGCTGCAACACCCTTACGTTGCTACAACCAATGT